>PYXC01000139.1:57500-62500 GCA_015244755.2 Tenualosa ilisha | reverse complement strand
CACATACACACATTTCACCCCCCCCCCCCCCATTTGAAAAGACCCCCTTACCCCCAAGGCTCCCCTGAGGACTAACAAAAGGCCCCATTTGCACGGTGGGGGCCCATAATGCGGTTATTAGTCTGGGAGCCCCGGCGGGGTCAGGGGGAACTCTCCGGCCCTCTGCCCCAGCACAAAGCCTTCCTGTGGGGGAGCAGTATGCCAGCCAGCCGGCCTCTTTCCACTGCCTACCCTTTCAACCCAGAGCCAGCGGAGCAAGCAGGGCCCACTCAGGGGCACGCTCTGTGAAGACAGAGAGAGAGAGGGAGGGAGAGAGAGGGAGAAAGGGCAAGAGAGAGAGAAAGGAAGGAAGAAAAAGAGATATGGAGAGGGGTAGAGAAAAAGAAGGGAGAGAGAGAGAGAGAAGAGGGAACAGGGAAGAAAGGGAGTAAGGAGATTTTACAGTCTTGTTGATTTCATGTTGTGTTCTTGCGTGGTTGTTGGCTCTTTGTTTAGATTCAGTCTGTCTCTTGTTTAACTTCTCACTCTTTCATTTAGTCACTTTTTGGCCTTTTCTTTTTAATTGTTCTCACCACTTCACTTTTGCTTTCTTTCACAGAGAGAGAGAGAGAGAGAGAGAGAGATACAGTGACAGAAAATCATCGAAAAGAAACTGGGGAAAAATCCATTTGACTTGTGGTTGGAATGTATTTTTCTGCAAGCTCAAAATTATAGAACAAAGTGCTGACAGGCAGGAGAGAGAGAGAGAGAAAGAGAGAGAGAGAGAGACAGAGAAAGAGAGAGAGAGAAGGAGAGAGAGAGAGAACACAAAGAAAGCCCCCTGCAGTTAACATCAAATGTTTCAAAATAATTAAGACAGACACTTCTATCCAATTACGCATGATCCCAACACACACACTCTCCTGACAGCCCCCAGATGATGGGCCTGTATACAAAAGGAATATTGATTGGCTAAATCTCTGGTGCCAGGATACAAAAGGAATGTTGATTGGCTAATTCTCCCTTTGGTGCGAATACTACGGCTTAGTGGAGTTGATGGACGTATACAATGGGACTTGATTGAGTTTTGCTGTTTGAGCTGCGGTGTGATAAATTATGCTATCTCATTAGCTAAGGCAAAGCTGCTAACGAGCTCTGTAGACTGTCCTGAGTATGTGTGTGTGTGTGTGTGTGTGTGTCATGAGTGTGTGTGTGTGTGTGTGTGTGTTTACTCACAGGGCTGTGTTAGGCCGGTGGAGACGCTCCTTATGTGCACATGGAGAGACGTCCAACAATAACACTCTGGAATAAAATAAATCAAAGGGAGGAGAGAATCAGTGCATGACCTCACACTGCTTGATATGCACACACACACACACACACACACATTCAGACACACACTCACTCAAACACACACATACACACACACACACACACACACACGTTCAGACACACATTCAGACACACACTGACACAAACCTCATTCTCTCTCACACACACCCACACACACAGACACACATTTCACATTATCTCTCTCTCTCACACACACACACACATACACACACACACTTCTCATTGTCTCACTGCCCCCCCCCCCCCCCCCCTCCCCAACACACACACACACACACACACACACCCCTCAACCCCCCACCCCTTTACCTTTATCAGTGGAGCTTAGTCATCTTTGGTCATTATCTCTGTGTGGACTGAGTTGCTGTCTGAGGTCTCCATCACACACACACACACACACGCACACACACACGCACACACACACACAGGCCTGCAGGTCTAAGCCAGTCACACTAAGGGAAGACACAAAGGGTTGGAATGCCTGGCATGAATCTTCCATGTTCTACAACCTCTTACACGGAACACATCTTTCCACCTTCCTGCTTTGGCTGAACGAGACATTTTTTATTGCAAAAGACCTCCTCCAACTGGGAGGCACGCAAGAGGCACTGGAGCCCAGCACTTTCATTTCATTGAAAAAGGACAGATGAAAAAAGAGAGTTTGGTTAAAGTTAACAAAATGATACAACGGTGCTCAACTGAAGCAGGTTTGGAGCAGGGTGTGGTCCATCCACACGCTTTGCCATGAAATATCCCAGACATCCTAAACATCTGAACATTTGATGATTTATCGGGTAGAAAGGACTCTGAAGTATTTTTACACAAACACACACACACACACACACAAAGACGCGCACACGCACACACACACACACACACACTTTTCTGCACTCTGCCATCCCGTTATTACAGCGCAGCACAGGCTGGTGTAGAAAGTGTAAAAATGTGAGAGGAGAGAGAGGGGAAGACAGAGGAAGAGAGGAGAAAGAGAGGGAGAGAGAGGGAGTGAGAGAGAGGGGAGAGAATGGGAGCCAAGGAGTGAGAGAAAGAGAGAGAAGGAGAGAGGAAAGTGAAGGAGTGAGAGAAAGAGTGAGAAGGGAGCGAGGGAGTGAGAGAAAAAGAGAGAATGAGAGAGAGGGAGTAAGAAAAAGATTGAGAAGGAGAGTGAGAGAGCAGAGTGAGTTAGAAAGAGAGGGAGGGAGGCAGAGGGGCAGAGAGAAGGATAACGATGGAGAGAGCGAGGGAGAGAAGGAAAGTGAGAGAAAGAGAAAGAGGTCACCATTTTCCATCACCCCTTTTTTCTGGTCCATCTCTCTCTCTCTGATCTATTTCTCTGTTAAGTTCTCTCCCCTGACATCTCAAATCCCTTTGACCTGGGAGACTCGTCTGAGCTGGGGGCCTGGTGTGTGTGTGCGTGTGTGTGTGTGTGCGTGTGTGTGTGAGGGAGGGGAGGGGAGGGGAGGGGAGGGGAGGGGCGCAGCGGGAGATAAGGGATTAAATCCGTCTCCGTGGACACCTCATCAGTCTGGGGTCCGCCAGGAGTCGGGTGACGCCGACCAGAGGCGCACACACACACACACACACACACACACACACACACATACACACACACGCACAGCCGGTGAACTCATCAGCTCCCCGGAATGCCAGAGTTGATCGCTCTAGTCCGCTCCACATTTATACACACACACACACTCACACACACACACAATCTCCCTCCCTCAAACACACTCACATACACACACACTCTCTCTCTAACACACACACACACACACACACACACACACACACCCATACACGTATTAATGCACGGTTGATGGAAAGGGAGTGGTCCAAGTCAGGTGGTTGTTGGATGTAGGTTATGGGGCCCAAGACTTGAGCGGTGAGGCCTCTATGACAGTATCAGTGTCACTGCATAACAGTATTGTGGCCCCATGTGCCTCCTGCTGACACTCCCTCTCTGTGGAGCTCCAGTGAAGAGCACTGGAAGGGAGTCACTCACACACCCAGCCTCCTATTGCTGGGATCCCACACACACACACACACAGAATTCAGGAATGCTAGTGTGTGTGCATGTACTAGTGTGTGTGTGTGTGTGTGTATGTACTAGTGTGTGTGCATATACTTGTGTGTGTGTGTGTGTGTGTACTAGTGTGTGTATGTATGTACTAGTGTGTGTGTATGTACTAGTGTGTGTGCATGTACTAGTGTGTGCGTGTATGTACTAGTGTGTGTGTGCATGTACTAGTGTTTGTGTATGTCCTAGTGTGTGTGCATGTACTTGTGTGTGTGTACTAGTGTGTGCGTGTATGTACTAGTGTGTGTGTATATACTAGTGTGTGTGCATGTCCTTGTGTGTGTGCGTGTACTAGTGTGTGTGTGTGTGTATGTACTAGTGTGTGTGCATGTACTAGTGTGTGTGTGTGTATGTACTAGTGTGTGTGTGCATGTACTAGTGTGTGTGTATGTACTAGTGTGTGTGTATGTACTAGTGTGTGTGTGTGTATGTACTTGTGTGTGTGTCTGTACTAGTGTGTGTGTGTGTGTACTTGTGTGTGTATATATACTAGTGTGTGTGTGCATGTACTAGTGTGTGTGTATGTACTAGTGTGTGTGTGTATGTACCTGTGTGTGTGTATGTACTAGTGTGTTTGTGTATGTACTTGCATGTACTAGTGTGTGTGTGTGTGTGCATGTACTAGTGTGTGTGCATGTACTAGTGTGTGTGTGTGTGCATGTACTAGTGTGTGTGCATGTACTAGTGTGTGTGTGTATGTACTAATGTGTGTGCATGTACTAGTGTGTGTGTGCATGTACTAGTGTGTGTGCATGTACTAGTGTGTGTGTGTGTGTGTGCATGTACTAGTGTGTGTGTGTGCATGTACTAGTGTGTGTGTGTGTGTGCATGTACTAGTGTGTGTGCATGTACTAGTGTGTGTGTGTGTGTGTGTGTGTGTGTGCATGTACTAGTGTGTGTGCATGTACTAGTGTGTGTGTGTATGTACTAGTGTGTGTGCATGTACTAGTGTGTGTGTGTGTGTGTGTGCATGTACTAGTGTGTGTGTGTGTATGTACTAGTGTGTGTGCATGTGCTAGTGTGTGTGTGTATGTACTAGTGTGTGTGCATGTACTAGTGTGTGTGTGTTCATGTAATAGTGTGTGTGTGTGTGTGTGTGCATGTACTAATGTGTGTGTGCATGTACTAGTGTGTGTGTGCATACATGTGTGCATGGTTGTGTGTGTATGTGTGTGTGTGTGTACATGAACGTTTGGGTATGTGTGCATACGTGTGTGTATGTGTGTGTGTGTGTGTGTGTGTGTGTGTGTGTTTGTGTAAAAATACCTAAGAGTCCTGTGTGTGTGTTACAAAGAAAGCTAGAGAGAGAGAGAGAGAGAGATGAATTGAGAGATGCAGGACAGGCCTGTCTTGTGCTGGCAGGCTTCTGAGCTGATCTTCTGCATCCAGACCTCCTATTTCCCTGATCTCCCCCTGGAGCACTTTAGCTAATGGTAAAGTCCATGTGTCTGCCTGTGTCCAGAAGGGTCCAAGTGAGATAAATCAAACCATCAGAGGGGTGACACTACTGTCCCATATACCCTTTGGTTGGCTGTGACCACAGACATTATCACAATCCAAGGGCACCTATAGGATGTGGACACAATCCAGGAAA
>PYXC01000139.1:40000-45000 GCA_015244755.2 Tenualosa ilisha | reverse complement strand
CAGGAAAGGTGAAGGAGAGAATATGGAGTGAAAGAGTAAAACTGAACAAAGGATGAAGAAGGGAAAGAAGAAGAGGAGAGGGGAAAAGAGAGGGTATAAGAGGAAAACTGTAGAAATAAAGACACTCGTATCTAAACACATAAACACAGAGATATAAACATAAACACACACACACACACACACACACACACACACACACAGTGAGAGATACAGAGAAACAAAAATGAATCTATGGACAACTCCATGGCATCCATCCATACATGCACACTCACACACACATACACAGAAAGAGAGAGAGAGACAGAAGAGAGACAGAGAGAGAGACAGACTCACAAGCAGATCACATGAATATACATGAGAATAACCATTGATCTCAGTTGTTTTCCAGCTATAGAACTTCACCATAGTGTCATAACACTTCTCACATATACAGAGTGATGACTCCAGTCTCTCTCTCCCTCTCTCTCTCAGACACACACACACACACACACACACACACACAGACTCACAGAGAAACGGACATGCACAAAATATTCACACATTCACACAAATATGTCTTTCATACACACAAAAAAAACACACCAGTGACTCACACCCACAATCACACATAGAGATACACAAAAGAAATACACATATTCTCAAACACACACACACACACAAAGCATTGGAGGGTCCAGCTGTGCGACATGTGCCAATCCCTCTTCAGGAAATTTCTGGAATTTCGATCACGGATTCACGGATCACAGCAGGAAGGAGGAAAACAGCAGCCATCAATCACAGGCCCTTCCGTGTTTTCCAGACCCACTCCGAGCGTCTCCTGTTTCAGCTCACGGGGCAGCGTCCGACCCCGACCCTAACACACACACACACACACACACACATATACACACAGGCCCTTGGACAGATCCTGCTTGGCTGCGATCTGGCATGCTTCCGGTCAACCTGAACCAGAGCAGGCCTTGAGTGTGTGTGTGTGTGTGTGTGTGTGTGTGTGTGTGTGTGTGTGTGTGTGTGTGTGTGTGTGTGTGTGTGTGTGTGTGCAGGCATGTATGTCAGTTCCAGGGTAAGCTGTTGTGGCTGCTCCTGATTAACTGAACACACATCGTGCACTAATCAGATGCAGCTGTGACGCACTGGTGGGGGGTTTTGGGTACTATAGAGTTTATATGTATACTATATGCAGGGCCGCATATGGATACTATATATACTATATGCAGGGCCGCATATGGATAGTATATATACTACATGCAGGGCCGTGTATGGATACTGTGTATACTATATGCAGGGCCGCATATGGATACTATATATACTATATGCAGGGCCGCATATGGATACTATATATACTATATGCAGGGCCGCGTATGGATACTATGTATACTATATGCAGGGCCGCATATGGATACTGTATATACTATATGCAGGGCCGCTGACAGCCTTTGCAGGGCCCGGGACAAAATACTCTGAATGCCCTCCCCCAACCCCCAATAAAATCCTTGAGATATTGTTTATGTAAAGCTTGTCTTTCTTTCATAAACTACACATTAATATGTAGATTTTGATCATATTTCAGTTGACCATCAGTAGGCTACTTCTACCCAGTCTAGGCTATAACTTGTGTTTAGTTTGATGGTTTGTAACAGGCTAACCCTCAAAACGCCACCTATATAGCCTACTGGTTACATCAGAATTTACCCAGATGGCAATTTTCACACTCTAACATGTCCATACGAGCTTATTTTCAACAAATAAGGTCAACCATAGAGCTGTGCTCCGCTGGTATAGCCAACTTGGCTGTCAGGAAACAATCTGGACCTAACACAGGCCTACTCCATGTTAGCAAATGCAGCATGGTTAGCCTGAAACATCAGGACTGCAGGCCAATTTGGCTGTAAATGTACATATTCTTAGCATTGGTCAGATATGTGTAAACACACAGTGTTTAAGCCATTGTGATTATCAAATGATTTAATGCCTAGTCCGTTTAATATAAGGTGTCCAGTGTGACTGCTACTCCCTCATTTGTATTAACATGAGTGGCGTGACTTGGTTGGTACTTATTTTGAGCCCGGCTGCATTGTGTCTTACCTTGCTCTGCCCTGCCTTTGCTAGTACCTGCATCATCAGAAGAAACTTTTTTTTTTTAATATCTATTCAGTGAATCCCTGAGGCTCCTGGTTTCTTCTTCTCTTTTTTTCTTTTCTCTTCTTTTTTGTGCCCCTGACTTATGCTGAGACATGTTGGCATACTGCAGCGCTAATCAAATGATGTCGCATTTTTGATCAAAGGCCAAACCATTTTAGTGTTGAGGGTGGCAGGGGGGTTCTTCATCCCTATTTCAACTAATAGAAATCATGTCTTTAACGCAAATATTATAAATTTATCATTTCTATAATTTATAATTTTTATAAAATTATTATAAATAACATTTTTGAAATAAAATAGAATAATTATACCGCAATTTTATGAGGGCCCAGTTCTGCCCCCCCATGCAGATAGATAGTATATAAATGTAGGTCTGCATATGGATACAGCAGTTGATTAAACTCACTAACAATATGTTTCAGATTCAGTTGGAGTCAAGTCAAAATGGAAAGTGATTGTCTGTACTGTGGGATGACCTTTGACCTTGATATGATCTATGACATGAACTTGATATGTATACTCATGACAAAGTATAATGAATGAGAAGACCATTTAGGTATTTTTGAGAGACTTTTAGTTAGATAGTACAACTGTGACTGTAAGGGAGGGTTCTCCAAATACAGGTTTTCTTGATTGCTTTGATTCATTCAATTGAGTTTGGGAACTTTCTAAAAAAGCTTTGTTGAGTGTTTTGAAAAACTATGTGAAAAATGCCCAGTTTCTTAGAAATGTAACTCATTAACAGAATGTGTTTGTGCGTATGTGTGTGTGTGTTTGTGTGTGTGTCTGTGTGTGTGTGTGTGTGTCTGTGTGTGTGTGTTTGTAGGACTATCCAACCTCTCTTCCCAGAAGTCCCAGAGTAACCTGTATTTCAACCCCGTTCCCACAAAACACAGACACACTCTCACCCACAAAATTTCCCAACCTCCCTCGTACGCATACACACACACACACACACACACACACACCATACGTGCATCTTTCCGTGCCATGCATCAGGACCTGTATCACTGTTAGTCACCCTATTATCACCTCTGCTCTATCTGTTCTCTCTGACCTTTAACCCCGCCTCCCACCATCCCTCCAACTCCAGCATCCCATGTGTGTCTTTTTGTCACTAAAAAACTCACTCTTTATCTGTCTCTCTCTCTTTCTCTTTTTCTTTCTCTTTTTCTCTCTCTCTCTGTCTATTTCTCCTGGTCTCTTTTTAATTGGAGTCATCAGAGTTAATGTTGTGCCCCAATGCTACCCCCCTTCACTTCCCACTGAGCTCCTCCAAGTTAACTTTCCATTCATTCAAATTTCTCCACTCCCCCAATCCCTTGTGTGATATCTCTTTCTCACCCATCTCCCTCTCATCCCCCTCTCTCTATCTCCCTTCCCCCCTCTCTCCCTCTCTCTCTCACCCCCTCTCCCTCTCATCCCCCTCTCTCTATCTCCCATCCCCCTTCTCTCTCTCTCTCTCTCTCTCCCTCTCTCTATGTGCAGCAGCAGGGGGTTGTGTATCTCCCCCTCTCTCCTATCCACCCCTGGTTGTCTTAATGGCTTGTATCTTAATTAACATTATCTATGCAGGCACTCCCCCCCCAACACACACACACACACACACACACACACACACACATACACACACAAAACCTCAGGTCCTACTGCTGCTTATATCTCTATCTCAACAGAAAGTCACAGTCAACCCACCCCACTGCCTAGCACACACATACACACACACACACACACACACACACACACACACACACACACATGCCCTCAAGCCTCTCCCAGCATGAGAGGGGTGCCACTGAATCCGCTGCCCAGGAGCAAGGATGATGAATTTGTATGTGTGTGTGTGTGTGTGTGTGTGTTCCAGGGAAAGAGAGGGAGAGAGCATCTAAACTCGCTTGTGATTTTGTGCATATATTGTGGTACGTATGAGCCTAGTATTTTTGTATGAGTGTAGGCTTTCCAAGGGCAATGGATACAGTCGGTATGTTATATGACTCTCTGCAGGATATATGGAATATGTCTGTCAGTGTGTGTTTGTGTGTGTGTGTGTGTTTGTGTGTGTGTGTGTATGTGTGTGCGTGTGTGCGTGTGTGTGTGTGTGTATCTAAAGGGAACAGAAGCATGGCCATGAGTCATGGAAATCAGACACTCTGAGCGCTGTTATGGTGTTCATCATGCTTTTGTCAGCATAGATCTCCTGCAGGTCAAAACACACACACGCGCACACACACACACACACACACACACACACACACACACACATCCCCCTGCCCCAAGACATCCACAAATACACCATTCTGAATAAAACCTTGGTACGTATGCACATTCCTCAACATGTATAGAAACTATAATAACACAAACATACAGAGAGAGACACACACGCACACACACACACACGCACACACACACACCAAGACAGTATGTTCATAATTCAGTGTGGGCCATACACAAACACATGCACAGCTATAGAGCACAGTCTTTAGCCAAACAAAACATATGCAAAGCCTTATACAGTTCACACACACACACACACACACACACACACACACACACACACACACACAGGATTCAGATTGTTGCTGACAGTTTTTCAGTTAACTGGCCATTTCTGGGGGCATTGACTCTTTCTGACTTCAGTAGTCTACGGACGCTAATCAGATGGACACTGCAAATGCAAGCTGCCATCTTCTGCCTTCTGACACCAGGCATCCTATGTCTCCCTCTGCTACCAAGCACAGAGACACTTTGGGAGAGTGACTGCCTCCATTCATCATTCACATTCATGTTTATTTCATCACGGTGGTTTGTCCTCTGGTTTGTGGACCAGGAGCTCAACTGGTATGGAGGTACAATATGTT
>PYXC01000139.1:20000-35000 GCA_015244755.2 Tenualosa ilisha | reverse complement strand
ATCTATCTATCTATCTATCTATCTATCTATCTATCTATCTATATGTCTATTTGTCTATCTATCTATCTATCTATCTATCTATCTATCTATCTATATGTCTATTTGTCTATCTATCTATCTATCTATCTATCTATCTATCTATCTATCTATCTATCTATCTATCTATCTAACTGTCTATCTATCTGTCTGTCTGTCTGTCTGTCTGTCTGTCTGTCTGTCTGTTTGTCTATCTATCTATTACCATGAGGCTTCTCACTTCTCCCCACTTCCCAGTAGTCTTCTCTAGTCACACACACAGACTTCTCTCTCTTCAAAGCACGGGACGTGAGGATCTGTATCAACGTCCATGATATCTATAGCAGTATCACCAGTATCACCATGCTCTGCAAAACACGAGCCATCAGGATCATATCCATGATGATATCTATGGCATTATCATCAGGCTATCATTACAGTTAGCATGCATAACACATGGACATACTGTATGCTACGTGCTGTTTACTGAAAGAGGCAGAGATGCAGGCTTTTCTGGATTAAAACATTCAAGATAAATGGATGTTCACACACAATAAAAGAATAGATAGATAGATAGATACCCATGAAAACACATTCTCTCCTCTCTCCTATCAGAAGAAATGAGGTATGTGTGTGTGTGTGTGTGTAAGAGAGAGAGAGAGAGAGAGAGAGGGAGAGATTGTCTGTATCAATGTATTCTTAATTCCATTTGTGTTTATGTGTATGTATTTGCAATGGTGTACCTATGCATGCATGTGACTGAAAAGACTGTGTGTATCCACGTGCTAGTGTATGCACATTAGTGTGTGAGTGTGCGTGTGTGTGTGTGTGTTTGTGTATGCACGTGCAAGTGTTTGCACATTAGTGTGTGTGAGAGGCTATGTAATTGATGTTGAAGGCCACACGGAGTCTTTTGTCCCTTGACTTTGGTATCAGCATACAGCATTAGTGTGTGTGTGTGTGTGTATGTGTGTGTGTGTGTGTGTGTGTGTGTGTGTGCATGTACGCCACCTCGTCACTCTGATCTATTTTTGCAATGCTGCTTCACTGCGCAGGAATGGCAGAGTTTAGACTGGCGGTTAAAAATAATCCCAATCCCATAATAAGACCATCTTCTTCCCCAGCATCCTCCTCATCGGCAGCTGCCAACCTGCTATCTGTGTCATTAGCCATTGACTTCATATGTACAGACTATTGTATTGAATATGATAGTAAATGTATTCTTGCTAGCAGAGGTTCTATATACCCATAACAGAAATGGCATACAGTACACTGATTTGATTGTTTGTTTGTTTGTTTGTTTTTTCTAAATTCAACTCACCTATCAAAAGTTCACTGAACAGTGTCCAAGTGTGTGTGTGCGCGTGTGTGTGTGTGTGTGTGTGTGTGTGTCTGGAGAGAAAGAGAGCAAGAATGAGAAAGAAAGAATTTATTGCCTGTTACAATCACCTTAGCAAGACAATTGAGACAACCGCTACCCCTGACGTCCATAACCTATGTTCCTGTTTGAACCACTTTCATTCACACAGACTGCCTAACAGGCCTCTGCATACCGGTTTGGGAATGTAGGAACAAGCAAGAGGTCTGGGCCAAGATTAGCACAAGTCGGGTAAGTTAGACAAGACAATGCATCCTCATTCACTACGGACACATAGCAGGCTGAGTGAATCAACATGGATCTCAAGAAAAGACACTCATGCTCTTCTCTCAGGAGCACCTATGGCTTTGTATGTGAATACACTGCATTTGGGCTTCAATAAGCCACTTAGCCAGTTTTCAATGAGTTTGGCATTCAGTATGAGGTGGTGTTGAGACAAAACAGTAGCCTATAAGTTGTAAGGTAGACTATTTCTCAAACAAGAGCACAAGCCAGCTGCGAAAGGCCCGCTGGTTTTAAGGAGGAGGCTGGGCTATAAATGCCCAACGCAGCTGAGTGTTTGCACATGATGTCATGTTACGACTCGTTCCTATCTCCACATTCAAGGGCTATGCATGTTGAATGTGAACGTAAGATGATTCATCCACATACTTTAGGGAGTGTATTTCAGGTTTGGGGTCCAGTCTTGTAGCTACAATAGGTCTAGTTAACTTACCTGAGTTTCCCACTGAAAAAAGTTGTCATGTGTAGGGTAGCGAGCCCACCAGAGAGGGGCATGTAAAATAAGATTTGGGAAGTGAAGCAACAAGTTTGGGCAAACTGGCTACTGTTGGTGTTGAAAGCAGATAGTAGCTATCCTTCCACGTGATTGACATGTTTCAACTTTTTCCAACGAGTTATATCGTCTCCCAAGTCAGTAATAGTGCTTGATATGACAATGTTAAAAGACATCATGAAATAGACCTGCTTACATGAAAATTTAAACTGCACGATTTCAAAGTCAGATAATTTACTGTAGCTATCCCTCTGCGTTGATTGACATGTTTCAGCTTTTTCCAACGAATTTATTTCGTCTCCAAAGTCAGTAATAGTGCTTGACACGTCTAGGTTAGAAAAAAATCATGAAACAGACCTATAAACATATACAAATGAAGACTTAAGTTGCACGATTTCAAAGTCAGATGATTTACTGATAAAAAACATTGATTGGTAACGTGTTCCTATTGTGCGTGCCATCCGAAGGAATATGTGTTCTGTGCATAAGTGTTTTAACAATGTCATATCTCCTCAAAGCATTTTAACTGAAAATAATTTGGAAATTGTATATTCAATTTTTTGTAAAGAGGTCAATGACTCTGATTACCGTGCACTAAAGCCTTATGTGTTTCGCTGTTAAATATTCGAGACTATTAACTAACCTTATGTTCCACAGGACGAGAAAGTTTTGGGTGGGTGGAGCTCTTTGCAGTGACTTGCCCTAACCAATAGGAGGCAAGATGCAAAGGAAAACAAAGCACGCCATTGGACAAGAAATGTCTGTTTTAAGGCTCCCCGCAACTACGGCTGATGAATCTGAATGAGGGGTGTCTTGAAACCGACGGCACATTATTGTCTGTGTGCCGTGATTTAGATCAAACCCAGTAGTGTGCAAAGTAGCCTGCGAGTAGTACGTGAGGCTACGAGAGGGACAACGGGATTTTACAATATGAGGATAATTGTGTTATTTTTTACAGAAGTTTGTTGTATGTAGGACTGAGCGACTATTTTTCTGTGAACCCATTCAGCTCAAGGATACTCGCTGAGAGAGGAACAGCTGCGCATTTCCAGGACGTGGATGATCCCGTGGAAACTTGAAAAGAGTTTTTGTTTAACGGATTTCTGGGTTCTTGCTGGCAAAGATGATATTCTGTTAAAATACTCTGCTGTGTGACTTTTTGCATTGTTTTGCAACATTTCCCCTCAGCTCGCTAACGGTGAGAGGCGCGCAAGGGCAGCCTGCACAGACCATTCGTTTAATTTTCCAACCCGCAAATAGATTTTCCTTGAACGTCCATTTGAGTAACATGCGCGTGTGGAGACCACGAGCAGCCTTCCGCCGTGTTGCTTGAGAAGCGCAGCGCGAGCACTCGAGGACAGCAGAAGAATTTTAATCTTATTTGATCAGAAAACGTCGGGGAAAGTTTTTTCCCCACTCGACATCTGAAAGACTCTTTTATCCGCGCTTGGATAGGCGGGCAGCCCGTTTTTTTTTCTAACCTAGTGAGAACTTGAAGTTCCATTTTTTATTATCGAACATGGCGGTATCGAATGGCTGTGTAAAAGCGAGTGGACTAGCTGTTGCCCTGATGTGCTTAATTCTGCAGCCGTGTTTCGGACAGTATCATGGAGAGAAGGGCATTTCGATTCCCGAGCACGGCTTCTGCCAACCGATTTCCATACCACTTTGCACAGACATCGCTTACAACCAAACCATTATGCCGAATCTTTTGGGTCACACAAATCAGGAGGATGCCGGTCTAGAGGTACACCAGTTTTACCCTCTGGTCAAAGTGCAGTGCTCCATGGACTTAAAATTTTTCCTCTGCTCAATGTACGCCCCGGTGTGCACCGTCCTGGAGCAGGCGATCCCGCCGTGTCGCTCTCTGTGTGAGCGCGCGAGACAGGGGTGCGAGGCGCTTATGAACAAATTTGGCTTCCAGTGGCCGGAGCGACTGCGCTGCGAGAATTTCCCGGTCCACGGGGCCGGGGAAATCTGCGTTGGACAGAACACCTCGGACACCGGGGGACCTACGTCTGACCCGACCCCTTACCAGCCGGATTTCATCACGCTGCCGAACATAGCGCGCCCCACGCACCAGTTCTCATGCCCCCTCCAGCTCGAGGTGCCCCCGTACCTAAATTACTACTTCATGGGAGTGAAAGACTGCGGGGCTCCCTGCGAACCCACCAAACCTAACGGACTCATGTACTTTCGGGAGGAGGAGGTTAAGTTTGGCCGACTCTGGGTAGGAATTTGGTCAATTTTGTGTTGCGTGAGTACTCTTTTACAGTGCTCACTTATCTAGTGGACATGAGGCGTTTCCGCTACCCGGAGAGGTGCATAATCTTTTTGTCTGGTTGCTACTTTATGGTGGCTGTGGCTTACGCGGCGGGATTCTTCCTAGAGGACAAAGTTGTGTGCATTGATAAATTTAACGATGACGGCTACAAAACCGTTGCACAGGGCACCAAAAAGGAGGGCTGCACTATCCTGTTTATGATCCTGTACTTTTTCGGTATGGCCAGCTCCATTTGGTGGGTCCTGCTCTCGCTCACATGGTTCCTCTCTGCGGGCATGAAGTGGGGCCACGAGGCCATCGAGGCAAACTCTCAGTACTTCCACCTCGCTGCCTGGGCCGTGCCGGCGGTCAAAACCATCACCATCCTCGCCATGGGCCAGGTGGACGGAGACATTCTGACCGGCGTTTGCTACGTGGGCATCTACAACGTGGACGCCCTGCGTGGCTTCGTCCTTGCGCCCCTCTTCGTATACCTCTTCATTGGCACGTCTTTCCTGCTCGCGGGTTTCGTGTCTCTGTTCCGGATCCGAACCATTATGAAACACGACGGCACGAAGACGGAGAAGTTAGAGAAGCTGATGGTGCGCATTGGGGTGTTCAGCGTCCTTTACACCGTCCCAGCTACCATCGTAATCGCCTGTTATTTCTACGAACAAGCTTTCCGTCCTCAGTGGGAGAAGACCTGGCACATGCAGACGTGCAAGCGCTTCGCTGTGCCATGCCCAGCGCACAACTTTGCGCCGATGACCCCGGACTTTACCGTTTTTATGATTAAGTACCTCATGACAATGATCGTGGGCATCACCTCCGGTTTCTGGATATGGTCAGGGAAAACGCTGCAGTCCTGGCGCCGATTCTACAAACGACTCAGCAACAACACCCAGGGGGAGACCACAGTATGAGCCGTAAGAGTAGTCGTCTTCATTCAGGTTGTTATTGCTGGAAGTTTGCTTCGTCTACAAAAGTTAATATCGGAGCCATAGCTACCGTCACGGGTTCCAGTCTCCAAACGGGGAAACTGGAACAGGACAATAGCAAAACCCGGCAAAAATAGTGGGGAAGAATTACTTTTGCAAACTAAGCTGATTTTGATCCACTAGATTTCATTTAAAGGAACGAAATGCTATGGACACACTTTTATGTGCCGCGTTGTTTTGTTTTCTGTTATGTGTTATTTGTGAAACATCTGACCACCAGGCCAGAAGACCATTCATTGTTATTCAAATCTGTCTTAATTATTTGTTGTATAACGTTTATATTCTTTAAAACAGGACAGTATATTTTGACTTTGTATCACGAAATAAGATTCACATGGGGTTGTCTGTAGTTTTATATAAAAAGAATACATAGACAAATGCATTTCATTAAATTTTGGTAAGGGCATGGTATGCGCACAGTCAGCTCAACAGTAGGTGCAAAGCCTTGCCCAGAAAATAGAATGTTTGCCTTATACGTCCCTTTGTTTATTTGGCAAAATTGTCGGAGTTTTGCAGCCACCCACTGACAATCATGCATACCTCTACAAATGGACGGGCTACTCATGTGCGTCCTGAATCCGGATAGTATTATGCATGTGTACAGCTGTGAGATTATGCAAGCTACTTTTAAGCAACATATTGTAAATACTCACATTTTCTCAAAGAATATATGTATTTATGAAAATAATCTTGCTGTTTTTTTACTTGATTTTCAAAAATGCGGTAAGATACCATTTGTATATGTACAGTGTCACTGAATAAAACAATTAGATTTTTAAAACGCTTTTAAAGCTTTGTTTTGTCCAGTTGTCTTCCGCAGCTGAGCTTTCCATTTGCTCCGAACCATATGTTAGTAATTTAACGAGCTAAATTACACCAGGTTTGCGAAGCAAATGGAGCCGAGGCCGAGGTTACTGGAGGGCATTTGGCCTGCTGTGGTCGCAGATCTTTCCAAGTAATCAGCCACATCAATGGTTCATGTTATATATCTGTGAGACTGTGTTAATGAAATCTGACTGGGGAAAAACGGAAGCGTTTCATGACGCACAGACAGAAATATTTGAGTGCACTTGTGGTCTTTGCTTTCGTGTATAGGATTTTAAAAAATCCAATATTAGCAACAGTCTATATTCAACCAGCATTTTCGCTTACACAAGGATAAATGACCAAAGCTTTGTTTGGAAAGTTTGCATTACCCCAACAAAGCAAATCTGACATTCAACAATGATGTGGCGAGAAATTAGGCTAGCATTTCTGGTGGACAGAAGCAACAAACCACATTTTAACACGAAAGAAGCACATAATGAGAACATTCCACACAAGCCATAAAGCCTTTATTTACTCTAAGGCCGGCGCTCCCGTTCTGTCTCTCAATCAAGTAGGCGAGGCAACATTTCATTCTGGCGCCATCTATAGGCGAAAAAGTTACTATGGTCTTTTTCAAGAGAAATTAACTGGTGGGGGCAAAAAACGTTTTTGTTTTTTTTTTTGGTTTCCATAACCTCAACCTTTATCACTGATTATGAACCCATATAAAAGCTAATTAGGGCAATGCATCATCTGACTAATTATGACAAATGACTGCTCCACTCTCAATCACTGCACCAAATCAAACTGTATATTACATATCCATTATTCCCAGACCAATTTTCTTAAAAGAAAAAGAGAGGGAAAAATAGCATTGCTATCTACTGTCTAAGAGTGGTGTAACCTACCAGTGAATACCATTCATTCATGTTTCAGGCCACAGTTGTGTGTTAAGGTGACACATATGACCCTACTTTCTATGTCCAAGGTTCACTGCTCCTGTGCTGTGTGACTCCTATCATGGAACTGCAGGCATGTAATTGAATGTGACCCAGCACCCCGGTTCAGTCCGAGTCAGGGTTCATTAAAAACAGCTTACTCTCAGTTACAGGGCAAACCAGGGGCAAGGCAGGCCTAGACTGGCCTCCTAGCTTAAGGTATTACAGTAGCAATTAATTTGGACTTTACATTTCTGTATTAGTTGGAAACAAATAGAGTGTGTGCTCATTCTGAGGTAGTTGGGGAATTCTCAGTAGGATACATATGAGTATGTGATGCCAGTGAACTACTAATACTGTAGTAATAACATTTTAGTAATAACATTCTAGAAGCATTCTTGTTTGGTAACAGCATTCTGAACAGTTATGTATTTAACACAGTTTTACCACAACAGTATTTTCAATAACTGCACATTTGTGTAAACTGACACTGAGCTGAGATTCCTGCTTTATCAAGTTACTTTTAAAAAATGAAATGATTCTTTTTAATTAGATGATCTATTTCTCAGAAATGTGAGGAAGAATAAAGATCAAAACCTTCAATCAATGATGCCACGATTACGTTTTTGTTTTATATTGCGCTGTGAAACAGTAGCAGTGAAGATGACCCAAAACCAACAACTCATTTAAACAACTGATGAGTACCTGGAATCTAGTCCACTGTTTAAATACTGTGTGTACACAGTCACAATCTCACCTTTGGCTGTGTGAAATAGTATATAAGAAATTAGAGCTTCAACCATAACTCCATGCAGAGGCCCACTTTCCACCATGACACAATGATGAACCCCTCCCCCTCTCTCCTGGAAGTCCTGAAAGACCTGTTTGTTTTGTGTCAGCTCCTCGAGTTCATCCTGACTGAACAAAAGATGTGGATGGGCTCAGCCTCTGTTATGGCCCTACAGTACTGTCAGTCTTACCAGGCCCCAGCAACACACAACAGCCTTCACGACACTCCAATGAAATAGTAGATAGTGTGTGTGTGTGTGTGTGTGAGAGAGAGTGTGTATGTAAGAGACAATGACAAAGTAAGTGACTAGACACACTCGCAGAGGTCTACTCCTTGTCAGTCAATGGTAAAGCACAGCCAATTTGTGCAGACATCAACACAAACACAAACACACACATGCACGCATGCACACACACACACACACATACAAACATTTAGTACATATACACATACACATTTGTGGTCTAATCACACATACACACATAGAAACACACACACAGCAAACGTTTAGTAGATATACACACATGCACACACACATTTTTGGTCTGAAAACATCTTAACACACACACACACACCGCTAAAAAGATCACGGGGACCTCTCTTCCCTCGCTCGCCGACATCTACAACACCCACTGTCTGCCCAAAGCAATGAGCATCATTAAAGACACAACACACCCGTCCCACGGACTGCTGTCCCTAATGCCATCAGGGAACAGGTACCGCAGTGTCTGTAACTGCCTGCACCTCCATGATGGGGAAGAGCCTCTTCCCTCAAGTAGTCGGACTAAACAAAAAACAACACAAAAACAAATCCATAAACAAAAAAGACATGACATATTTATTCACTCTGAAATGAATGCATACCTGCACTTTTTCTATGCTGCTAAATTCTACCTTCACCCCACTGTGAATCTATCTACAAACAATCAGTACTCTGTTACAAGTCTACTTATGCCCTGTCTTACTGTCTGTTGTCTATCACACTTTATGTAGATTTATAATGTAAGTGCACTAAATGTAACCTCAGTGCATTAAATGTAGCCTAAGAGCACCAAATGTAACCTCAGTGCATTAAATGTAGCCTGTCTCAAATGTCTTTCTATGTACCTTAAACGTGGAAGCACTTGAATCCATTTGACTTGACTTGACACACACACACACACACACACACACACACCACTGGCAGATTGTATCAGTTGTTTGTCTTTGAGGACAGGTTAAGATGTCTTGGACTCTAGTATGCTTGTGTGTTAAGGGTGGGGTGGTGAGCGGGGTTACTGTTGTTAGTGACTAGGGGGTAAACTTCTCAGAGGCAACCACGGCAACAAGACAACAGTGCCTCTACCGAGGAGCTGAGCTGTGCCGTGCTGCGCCGTCGTGGCAACCGTTTTACAGAGCTCCCCAAACACAGCAAAGTAGCTGAGACCGGGAGAATGGCGGCGCATTCTGACATGGACTGGAGAGAGGGTTTCAGCAGATGGTGAGTCCGAGGAGCGGGGTTGTCCATCGAAACCAGAACAGAGGTTGTAACGTCAGACAAGCGACTGATTGTTTAATTGCGACTCCACATGACTGACAGGTGAATGACAGGTTTAAAGATGTTCATATTGAGACATTTTGCTTTAACTGTCAAGTTTTAGTTTATCTTTTTTAAAATGTGCATTTCACATTCAGTCATGATATTTTATGGTTTTATGTCATGATGGTTTTAATGACAGATAATTAATAGACTTTTTCATTGTTAGCCTATTATATTTTGGGATTGCTTCTTATCTTAGTTTGGAGGGTCTTGAAGAGTTAGGAGGGCACATTGTCTTTTTACAGTCAAGATAAACGTCACAACACACACAAAAACTCATTAAGACACACACACACACACATACATACACTGTCAGTCATGTAATAGTTACTGAAAACTTGGTTAAAGACTTAATGAAGATATTAATGAACTTACCATTTAAAATGAACACACTATATATTGAATAAACTAATCTATAGCCTTGCTACAGTCGCTGGTGGCTCTTATGCAGGAGGAAATTCACCTTTGACCTCTTTCTCATGTAACCTTTGGCAGGGATAAGAGGATGTGACCTCATCACTGAGGTTTCTGGGAAAATCCCTGCTGAAACCCACACCGAATGATGGCTAGTTTTGATTTTTTTTGATTGGTTATTGTGCTGAGTTGCAGTCTACACCTTTACCCAAAGGGCCAGGCCAGTGAACATCACATTGCACTTTCAACCTCTGCTGACTCACAGACAACTTCTTTCACCATATTAGAAGATCCGTGGGCATGAAGGAGCTATCTTTGTGCTGAGTTAAGGACTACACCTTTAACCAGAGGAGCGTGTCAGTGAGCATGAAGGATCTGCCTTGATCTGTTCAGAGTTAAGGACTAAGCTTTTAACCAGACGACAGGGCCTGTGAAAATGAAGTATCTGCCTTTATCTCTGCTGAGTCGGGGCTGTGGGCAGCTGGTGCCCCTCAGGGATGGCGGCCATGATGGAAGACTGGAGGTCTGCTTTGAACCAGAGGTAACCAAGCAACGTGTGTTTACAAATAAAACAAGGTGATGTGGGCATTTATAGCAAGCGCTTAAATAAATCAGATATGATGTAGCTGCTGTTGTTGCCCATATTTTTATTGTTATTATAAAATATTTTGTTTCAATTACTTTGTGTGTTCAATCAGGTAGAAATTTCCAATGATGGCATGTTTTATACAATGCCAACTATGACATCATATCAACTAATTTTGTTATTGTGCGTACTCAATTTTGTATAAGAATTAATAGTACTTGCGATGTAGTTTTTATGGATGTCCATGTGTCTTTGTTGACCTTTTGACCTCTTGAGGACTACTTCTCCTGGAGGGCCCAACCCCTGTTGCTGCGTCTGTCACGCAGCGGGCGTCTCCTGGGTGGGGGGGTGGAGGACCCCGTGCCCCCTAAAACCTACACCACCAGGAAGGGTCATCTCGTCCTCTACTCGGAGGACCTAGTCTCTAGCTCCAGCCAATCAGCGGCCAACAGGAAGGGACTGGGCTCCAAACAGGAAGCTGACCCACCGCTGCACACATTGAGGGACCTGACTGGAGCCATTCTGGCCTACAGGAGAAAGCAGGTAAATGTTACACAGGTACTGAAGAGGGTTTTGTTACTTCTGCTCTAGATAGAGTTCTGGAAGTTTCTATTGTCAAGGCTAAGGTTATGGCTACTGAAGAGGTTGTTTATTCCAAACTCACTTACAACATCATCATCGATGTGTGCACTTCTTTTGTCACTGATGAGTTTAGGACAGTGAAATGACTGAAAATCATGACTCCCTTCTGAATGTATATTTCATTCATAATATTTTTAGCCCTTAAGCCTTCATCAGATCAAGCAATCACAATAGGCCACAGAGCCAATGGACTCATCAGTAGTTAATGATAATCTATACTCTTTTGATCCTGTGAGACAAATTTGGTCTTTGCATTTGTGAATTAGTGAAACACACACAGCACACAGTGAAGTAAAGTACACACTAATCCGAAGCAGTTGGCTGCCTGCCATAGCGGTGCCCGAGGAACAGTGAGGGGTTAGGTGCCTTGCTCAAGGGCACTTCAGCCAGGGTCCACTGGTCAGGGATTAAACCGGGCAACCCTTCGGTCACAAGCCCAAAGCCCTAACCAGTAGGCCATGGCTCAAAGTTCATGGCCTGTTGTTGAACTTTTACTGCGGTTTGCTGTGTGATGACTGCCATCTTGCACAGTCACTTTTTTAATCTGAGGGGCCATTGAATGGCCATTATTATGAGGCTGAGAGATTGAGTGCAGGTTGTGAAGGAGTGAGCTGGTCGTGCATCAGGGCCCGGGGTCCATAACAAGCCCACCTGTACCTGCTCGTCTGCGGAGACCCACACAGAAGCTCAGACAGGCCACTCTTTGTTCTCTAGATTCCTCCATCTGAAAGAATGCATCTACGATTACAGGCGTTTTTACATGCATGATGGAATATCCTCTTTACCTTAATGGGCTTCTGGTGAAACTGAGGGAAATATGAAGCCCCCATCCAATCTCCCCAATGCCCCCTCCACGTAACACACACACACACACACACACACGCACACACACTGCAACCCTCAGACTTCAAACTGCCTACTGTAGCAGAAAACATTCTCTCTCACCAGTGCCATGCAGCAGGGCAGTGATCTCTTGCCATGGAATGACTATGTGCTCCTCATAAAGAAGGAGAATATATGGCTCCCTCCATTAGAAACACTTACGCTCCATTTCCAGCTGTATGTGTGTGAGGAGAAGAGAGGAGAGGAGGAGAGGAGGAGGAGGAGGAGGAGAGGTAGGGGAGAGGAGAGGAGGAATGGAGAAAGGAGAGGAGATGAAGGGAGAGGAAAGAGGAGAGGGGGAGATGGGGGAAGGGGAGGAGAGGTAGGGGAGAGGAGAGGGGGAAAGGAGAGAGGAGAGGAGATGAGGGGAGGAGGGCAGAAGAGTTGATCCTCCAGATGGAGGCTGTCTATGTCGGGGTCAGCCTCAGCAGAGTAGCATAGAAGTTTAAGGGTGTAAGGTAGAAGGCCTAACGTTACTTAGGGGTGGATATTTAGGGCAAATGCTGTATGTAAAGAGACAGTATTGTTATGTATCGTGATAGTATAGTATTGATAATGCCTGAAGTAGAAATAGAAGTACTTAGATAAGTGCAGAAAAAAGTGCAGAAGTGCAGAAGTACATGAGTGAGAAATAAGGCAGCCACTCAAACAGCAAGTTGGCTAAGTATTCATGATGATATATGGGCTATTTAGTGCTACATCTGTAATGTTTAACTAAGTATTCATGGTGATATATGGGCTATTTAGTGCTACATCTGTAATGTTTAACTAAGTATGGATGGTGATATGTGAGCTATTTAGTGCATCTGTAATGTTTAATTGTGCAGTCGGGGAAAAGCATGCTGTCGCATCCCAGCCCTCCCACAGCTCCAGCATTGGTCCCCCCCAAGCAGCCAACCAGGCAGCCCGACCCCAGCTCTCATTGCAATGCCCACAGTCACTTCATTGTGTGCTGGGGCCCAGCCAAGGCCACCCCCACCCCCACCCCCACCCCTAGCCCCCCCTCCCCGGGCGTCGGACGGGGGTCGGGCGTCGCCTCTCGAGTCTGAGGGGGCAGCACCACCGTAAATCAGCCACTGGCTTTTTACGAGCGTACTGAGTTTCAGCCCCCGGGCCACGGGTCAGAGGACAAGACACACAGCCCAGACAGACACACAGACATGCAGACAGTCGGGCAAACAGACACAGTCAGAGACAGGCAGACAGACAAACATGCTAACACACAAGGATTGACAGGCAAACAGACTCATTGAATGAATAATGATATGGATATAAGACAGTAAAAAATATCTCAGACAGACATATTAAGACAGTACTGAATGCAATGAGTCATAATCACTTGATTAAGCCACTGTATTCTGGGTCAGTTGTCTGCATTAGTCCTACACATTTTCCACAGACTGTATTGCGATATTCTATTCTCACAAATACGTAGAGGCACGGTTAGTATGCGTCTGGTGACATTGTTGTTTTATTGGACACAAGCCGTAGCAGTACAAACAGGAATAACCAATCAACAGGGCATACCATTATACTATTGCTGTGCATTGGTGGCAGCACCGTGGCCTTGTTCAAAACACCACAACTGGTCCTCTTGTGCTCTTGGCATTGTGTCAGCAGCCTGCCACATACTATGGAGTGTGTAGACAGCTCTGCTGCTGGTGGTCTGTCTGAGTTCCTGACCACATACAGACTGTCTGCAGCTCGCTCTGCTTCCTCCACTTCATAAGCGTCACACAGCTTGTCTGCACACAGGATCTCTGTTGCTAAGCCTGGCCTAACTAGTTTACATTAGTTCTGCGTTCTGTCCAAATGTAGAATCATCACATACCCCCTCCCCACCCTCACCCTATCTTCTCTATATTAGAACAGAGAGTCATTCAACATCTCTGTCACGTTGCCTGTTTTCTCATTGTATATACTGTGTCTAATGTAGAATATCCTCACTGTATCTCCACCATATGACACTTAATCTAAAACTGTTCAACAGCCTGTTCATGCACAGAATGACTACAGTCCTTATAGAGTTGAATTGGTCTCTTATCTAATCAAACTCCATAAACTTGTTTTGTTGTCAACATCAGTCTAACAAATCCAAAATGGCCGCATTATCTCTCTCTGTCTTCTGCTCCTGCGTTAGATCAGCATCCTCTCCACATATACACACTGTCTACAGGCAGGGGTCTCCACATATACACACTGTCTACAGGCAGGGTCCTCCAACAGCTAGCTTGATAGCTATCAGTAGCTCAGCACCTGCTTAAGAGTAGCTCTCCAAAGGGTCACTGAAAATGTAAATAATCTCATGGCATGGGAAAATGGCCTGTAAGTGTGTAAGATGGTAAATGATGTTAACATTTATCTCCAGGCCTATCAGTAATACCAATGTAAAATAGCAGAGAAGCTCTTGGCCACGTTGATTTTGGCAAAGTAGATCTCAGAAGGAAAAAGGTTGGAGACCCCTGGTCTACAGGCTGCCTCTACAGTCTGCAATGAGCTGAGGACCAGTCTATTCCACATGTAGAAATCCTATAGCTGTGATTTATTTTGGTCCCCCATACGAAGTGCATTGCCTAACCTCTAGTCCTGTTCCTTTCATTAGCTTAGCCGCTACACCACTAGCACTGCTGCCTATCAGCTCAGTAGTGTGTGTGTGTGTGTGTGTGTGTGTGTAACACAGATTCCAATGTGTGTGTGTGTGTGTGTGTGTGTACGTATGTGTACCACATACAGATTCCAGTGTGTGTGTGTGTGCTCACTCATATGGTCTAGATGAAGGCTGGAGGGTCAGTGCTGTGTGTTAATCTGCAGACTCTTTCCCACATCAATCTCACACACACACACACACACACACACACACACACACACGCACGCACGCACACACACACACACACACACCTCCCTCTCCCCTTATCACCTATGGCCAGGTGTGA
>PYXC01000139.1:0-17500 GCA_015244755.2 Tenualosa ilisha | reverse complement strand
GTGTGTGCGCACGTGCATGCGCGTCTTTCCAGGGATGATTAAATAATTCTGATTAGTTTTGAGATCACACATCATTCAGACTTTTGTCTGATGATTATACAGACAGCCTGTGATTAAAAGAAGCCACCTGCATGGTTTGTGAGATGCATGTTTCAAGATGTATATAAAACACAGATGTCGCCTGTGTGTGTGTGTGTGTGTGTGTGTGTGTGTGTGTGTGTGTTTACAGATAGGCTTGATGAAGGTGTAAGTGGCGGACGGCCCCCCCCTGCCCCGCTGCCGCCTGTGGCTCCACCTCCTTACCGCCCCCGCTTCCTCTGTTCGCCCCGCCCAATCCACGCCCCCTCAGAACCCCTCCCACCAATCACAGAGGGCCTGCTCAGCCAAAGAGGACATGGGTGTGCTAACCAGCAGAAAGGTGAATCTGCATGTGATGTGTCTGTATGTGATTGCATACTATGGCGTGGTAGAACAGCGGTTGCGTTGCTCAACTAACAATCGGGAAAAATGAGTTTGTTTCCGGAACCCCACATTGCAAATCTGTGTCACTTTGGATAAAAGCATCTGCTAAATACCTGTCAACTTTATTTTACCTTATGCACTGCACCCAGCATCCGTACCATACCTCTGGCCTAGGTGCCCAGGGAGACCCAGCATCTGTATCACATCTCTGGTGTAGGTGTCCAAGGAGACCCAGCATCCGTACCACACCTCTGGTGCAGGTGTCCAAGGAGACCCAGCATCTGTACCATACCTCTGGTGCAGGTGTCCAAGGAGACCCAGGCTTTGTTCTGACCTGTCCTTCAGACCTGACCTGTCTCAATCCAATTGCAACTCCTCATCTCCCATTCACGTCTTGTCTGTCTCTGCTGTTCTATCACAAAGATAAAACTAACTAACTTACCAACTAGTAAAGTTGGCTGGTATTTAACAAACGCACTCGCAACATGGGGTTCGAAAATTAAACCCGGGTCACCCAATCATCAGTCGACCAACCACCTACTCTAACTCTATATAATGTGTGTGCATGCTGTATTTAAGCAATGTAACATGAGTGGGGGTGGGGTTGTTTGTGGTGTCATCTGCAGGCACAAAGCCGAAGGAGACCTCCTCACTAATACTGAAGCATAGAATGCGTCTCATCCAATCAGAAATTGATACGTAGTTTGACCGGACCTAACTGTTGTATAACAAGTCATCTGTATAGTCATATAGTATGAATCTCATTGACAGAGTTAAACACAGAGAGTGCTGACTCTCTTCCAACATCATGTGAGTAACACTCAGAGAGTTTCTCATCCATCCCCCTCGTGTCCTTTCTTCAGCTACATGTAGCTATAAGGAAAGACAATATTGTTATAAGCAACACAAAGTAAACCAAGGATCCTAGTGTGTGACTCCCTTCATTTATTTTTTAAAAAAGGGAGCTTTAGAGAAAGAGGACTCCGCTGTGTTCATGGATGTAAGTACATGAATGTGTCTCGGCAGTTTTGATGATCCTTGGTGCATCATCTGGGACTCCCAACATCAGAGTGGGATCACACACTCATTCAACAAAGAAGCATTTGCTCTTACACACACTCTCTCTCTGCCTCTCCCTAACACACAGACACACGCTATCCCATGCATATGCTCTCTCTGTCTCTCTCTCTCTCTCTCGCTCTCTCTCTCACACACACACACACACAAAACAGCAGAGAAACATTGTGCTGCAGTGATGGACTAACAATGAAAACGCAGCTCATTCAGCCTGATTGGTTTAACATGCGTTAGAGTGAGGAGTCCCTCTAAGAAGCATTCAAATCAAAGTGCAGTAAAGTTGACTTTATCCGTAGCGACACAGAATCACAAAGTGGGGTTCAGGAATCAAAACCGGGACGCCGATTGTCAGTCGAGCGACGTAGCTGCAGTAAATGTCCCTCGTTCAGGGTCCTCCTTCCCTCTTTCCTCCATGAGGCACTGAGGGCCTAGACTCTAATCCTGGGTGTTTATTTTCTGAGTGGCACTATGGGATAGGGAGGAATGTGGCGTGAGGTTTCACGCTGAACTCCCTGACTGGGATTACAGCATGACACACTCACTCAACTCACTATATACACATCCCAAAAACACAAACAGTTGGAATGGCACAACTTGATCAAGACGTTTTGCTGAACATTCATTTCTCCCATTCTACAATGTCTGCTTTTTCTAGTAATACATTTACTCGTATTGGATAGTGATTCCGCAGACACAGTCATACTATATAAGTTATAAATGCATTATTACCATATGTAGCAGAGTGACATGCACCTATATGTCAAGTGCTATAAGACACTATTAACACTATACAACATGTTCATAAATGTGTTGACATGGACACCAACCTCACTGTGAGTAAGTGTTACACATCTCTCTTATTCCCAGACACTGGAGTCACTCAGGAGACAGGAGGTTTTCAGTGCCCTATGACCTCGACTGATGTGGGAAAGACACACAATGGCACTCAGTCCGAGGCAGACACCCCCAACTCTCCCATGATCCTTTGCCACTCGCCGGAGCCTGAGTCTCAGCAGGACGCTGAGGGACAACACGCGGAGGAGACCCATGAGTCGGTAATGCTCTGCTTCCTTATTCAATTGGGCTGTCGTCATGTTACACCGTCTGGGACGGACGGGCGGACTCTAGTTTGTTTTCATAGCACAAGGAAGAGGAGGAGGAGGAGGAAGAGTAGGGGGTCAAGGCCAGCATTACCTCTTCCTAGAAAAGGGGCTTTCCAAAAACAAACAGTACAAATATCTGATCTTAATGTCTGTAAAGCTAGGCGTTCAACTATGTCGCCACCACCACCACGCTGAAAGCCACCATGTGATGCTCTGTAAACCCTGACCAACTACTGACCTACTGGTGACCCACCGCTAAGCCTTTGGAAAACAAAACTTCACAGTCAGGCAGTCTATCAGAGCCCAGCTGGATTTCAGGCCCCAGATATACTGTACACACATCCATAGGGAGTCACTGCTGATCTAGCAGAGCTGAATTTGAGTAAAATGTTGAATGTTATGAAATGTCTCAATCTATCACTGTATACCCAGAGTCCTTGTGACAGAAAATGTAACTCTCTGAAATGTTAGTTTTTAAGTCCATCACCAGGCCTTTTTAGTTTA
Organism: Tenualosa ilisha; assembly: GCA_015244755.2. Taxonomy (NCBI): domain Eukaryota; kingdom Metazoa; phylum Chordata; class Actinopteri; order Clupeiformes; family Clupeidae; genus Tenualosa; species Tenualosa ilisha. The sequence goes on along the minus strand of PYXC01000139.1, from coordinate 14,354 downwards.
ATGGAAGCAGTCTTTAGATTAGTGTGGCTTAAGAAAATGATAATCCAGAAAAATCTCTGACAGCCCATACCGTTGATTCAACGATAACCCACACACTGAGCTCTCAAAAAATTCTGACAAAAATACCAGGTGTACCCATGTTATCGAGGACACACCTTGTACAATTATTTTTTTAGGTAACATCAATAATTTTCCAATTCTCACAACACCTTCACACACAGGCTCTTCTGTGTGGGGCTGGCTGTGCGGAGGACGCAAGTGATCATGGGAAATGCTGTCTAAAGAGAGCGAGTGTTGACACCTCATGGAGGAGCAGCCGTCTCTCCCACATTAACTTCTATGGTGGGCATATGGCCGGTGGTCAGCGGATCAACAGTAGTCAATACAGTAAGTCTAAACCTCACCCAACTCTACTCATATTTAGATTAATTTGATTAAAAAGCACCACGCTCAAAGGAGGTAAATGTACAAATATGAAACTTGTGTGTGGAATCTCAAAGGGTCTTTGTTAAAATGCAAGCAGTAGGGACCCTTTGTGGTTCTTGTCTACACTCTTTTTTCCAAGATTAAACATGAAACATTAAACATAGTGTAAGCGTTGCAGCAGTGGAAGGTTAGCTCTTTCTTAGAGTGGAAGAAGTCCTTGGACAGACTGAAAGTTCAGCCCTAAAGTACTTTCAACAAATAACTCAATAATGGCTTCTTCAGACTGAAGTCTTAAACTTCCTGTTTCTTGGCTATTATGTTTAATTTTCTCCATGTCTGTCAGTTAATTGCAGAAACCCACATGTCTGTCTTTGATCACAGCCTGTCTCAGTGATTGCCACGCCTGTTGTTTGTGCTGCAACATATCGCAAGCTAAATCTCTCTAATTCTGTTTCATCTGTGGAGGACTCGTTTGGAAAAAGCTTGTTCGTCTTCTTCAGCACTCTTGTCAACATCATTACACTCATTGCAATAAAAGAGACTTGCTTGAGAAGTGTCTCTGAGATTAAAGTAACTGAGCTTTCTGCACTCTCGATCAATGCTGTAATTAACAGTTTTGTACACACACACACACACACACACACACACACACACAGTTTGTGGTGTGTGTGTGTCTGTTCGTGTATATGTGTGAGAGGGAAAAGAGCGTATGAGAGAGTGTGTGTGTGTGTGTGTGTGTGTGTGTGTGTGTGTGTGTGTGTGTGCGTGTAAAGTAGACATGTAGCACCATAATTAGGCACAAAATCCATCATGTCTGAGAAGATTGCCTTTCATGTGGCACTCTGCCAACTCCAGAGTATAGACACTCGAACCAAGAGGTGAACTCAAACTAGACGAATCACTAAACATGCTCTCTGACCTCACCCTCCCCAATTATCTTACTCTCTCTGTCACCTCACATCTCATACACTGGTCCTCTCTCCCCTGTACATTAACTACAGTGTGTGATGGGCATCCCAATTAGCATATCTGTCAGTAACTCTCAGACTACTGCATATCTTTAGATGTGGATGTGTGTAGCCTCCGAAGAGGAGAACCAAACTAATTTCAAGGTTTGCTCTGATTGTAGTTGTCAGCTGTGCAAAAAAAGCTTTTATCCTGGTTGATTAACAATGCAATGACATTCTCCATTTCATTTGTAGTCTCAGAGCTGTCATTTATGCAGCTATTTTGCTATGCTTTTATCATTTTTCTTGGTTTGAAATGGTAATATCAGGTCTGAACATGTTCTACTATTGATGTTTCTGTGATTTGGAATGCAGCTACAATTATAATATTACGAGACTAAATTGTTAAATCGAGTTTGTCAGACATTAGAGACCACGTGCACTGGTCTGCCCTGATCACAGCTTTGACCTGATTTTCCTAGATTCTTGTTAATAGCCCTAAAGTGTCTTAACAATGTTCTAATTAACTGCAGTAGAACTTAGAGTGTCTGATCACATCTCTGTGTGTAAAACTGAAGGTAGTTTTAATGTTTTATCTCCAAGTTCGATTGCAATCCCTCATATCTTGGTTTTGCCAAATACAAATCTATGTATACACCCAGTTGATGGGTGTATCAGTTGACTGATTGATTGATTGATTAAATAATTGATTGATTGATTGATTGATTGGTTGGCCAACTGGTTGTGAATTCATTTAATTTATATAGCACAATTTAAAACAGAATGTAACTGACTGATTGATTAATTGATTGATTGATTTGCATCCCTCAGCACTGCTGGGCAGAATGGGCCTGAGAGGGCGCAGTGAAGGTGGTGTGACATCAGACCCCAGCTTCTCCATCCTCCATCTGCCACCATTACCCAGAAACCCACTGGTCAGCTCAGGCACTGATGGACACGCCCCTCAGGTAAGTCTACTTCTGTTTTTGCAACTGATTGATTACATTGCTCAGTCTTCACATTTAACAAAATAACTTCTGTTAAAATGTACTTCAAAGAGCACTAGAGCAAACTTTGAATGTATTATGCTTGTGATGTGTGTGTACATTATACGTTACAGAGACATGATGGCTCCAGCAGGACCTTGCCCCCCATACCTGAGGGCGCTTCGCTCACACAAACACACACACCAGAGATCCCAGCACAGAGACCTGACACGCCAGTACCTGACCTCACACACACTCAGTCAAGAACAACGATGGCCAACAGCACGGGCATTGCTGCCGTCAGAGCGAGTCATGCCCCCAGGAGGATTCTCCTCCTCATCCCCAGGGCAACCAGGGAGGAGGAGGCGGAGCGATCAGGAGGTGAGTGGCTCCATTCTTATCTGGAGAAAATCGGTGGTGTGTGCATTTTTTGTTTGTTTTTTTTTTTGGTTTACCTGGTTGGCTTTGGTTTACCTGAGAGAGGAGACAAAGGAAGTGAGTCTGATTACAGGAAAACTCCAGCTATTTAACAACCCATAGCCCTGTTGATTGATATCACCACGTGCTTTCAGTTGTAAAGTAACAAGAAAACTGGTGAAAAAAAAATAAAACACTAAATAGTGGAGCTAAAAAAGCTAACCTATGGGGCAAACTAAAAATGAGCTAAAACTGACTTAACTTGCCCGTATTGATTGCCGGTTCACAATTAGGTCAATGTTGTACAATTTCATTCTTTTTCCTACAAACAGCATCCTGCAACAACAGGGCTGTGGGTTGAAAATGGAGTTATCCTTGGAGTCTCACCTACGGGAGAAGGTGAAGCCTAGGCCTGTTAGGTGAGAGGCAGGAGGGAGAGAGTCTGGAGGAAGAGAAAGGTGGTTTGTGGTTTTCCCTGTCTGTGGTTCAGTTATGTCTCTACTACAGTATGTGAGTGTATACTACAGTATACTACATTTTCCTTGCTCGTGCAGAAGAAGGTCTACTAGGTGGGTGTGGTTCAGTTATGTCTCTACTACAGTATAAGAGTGTATACTACAGTATACTACACTTTTCTTGCTCATGCAGAGGAAGGTCTAAGCAAGCAGCACCACTCTCACATCTAGCATAGGAGTATCAGTGAGTAAAGAGGAATAATCATACTTAAGTAAAAAGAGAAAAATATATCATGAAGGACTCATAATGATTTGAGTATGTGAATAGAAACATGTCTTTTGTTGGTTTAGCTAAGCTAAGTTAAAGTAAAAAAAAAAAGTGAAAGTGTGAAATTTCAGCTTTGAGTTGAGTGTCTGGATAAATGTTGATCAACCAGCGAAAGACTTGTAGTGCTTTACATTTCTCACATAGTAAATGAGTCAGGGCTGGTCCCTGTGTGCAGTAGACAGGATGGTTTTGCAACCATACAAAACACATGATCCATACACAACACATCTCTATTAGATTAGAGACTGGATACTTCCTATCTGCAATTTCCTCTCATTAAGGTCAACTAACTAGTTCACTACAAAGCTGACAGCATAATGACGTTAGGCTTGCCAGACTGAGACGATCAGCTTTGTTGTGGACGTTAGTTTGGACAGCCTGGTTACAGGTCAATCAGACACTGGGTCAGCTCAAGGGTGCTGAGGGTCACACAAACATGTCCTGAACTGGTAACTCAAGCAAAGCTAGACATAAACGTACGCAAGAATTCACACTCTGAACACACATGCCATACACACCACACAACAGACACACACACACACACACACGCGCACACACACACACACACACACACACACACACACACACACACAAATGCACACACACAAGCATGCCCACACACAACACACATTCTATGAAGCACATCATAAACACTTTCAATATAGCTGCTAGGGTCATCCTTTTGTAATAGCTGAAATGATGTATAGATGAACATTTCTAGGAATATTCAAATACACATTTACAGATAAAAACACTGTCCATATAGAATACATGATCTTAATCTTACAGGCAAGTCTTAGTGGCTGTAGGAGGCCACAGGTGCTTTAAAGTGTCGGCCGGGAGAGAGCACTGGAGCAGGAGATATAGGCTAGCCTGCTACTGGGGAAAAATGCACCGTGTCATCAGGAAAGCTGGGCAGTCTAGACACATGCCCCTTGGGACTATCATTAGCTTGTGTGTGTGTGTGTGTGTGTGTATGTGTGTGTGGTGTATGCAGTGTGTGTATTTGTTTATGAAGGTCTGTGCATGTGTTTGTGTGTGCTTGTGTGTGTGTGTGTGTGTGTGTGTGTGTGTGTGTGTGTGTGTGTGTGTGTGTTTGTGCATGTGTGTTACCTTGATTTACCAGACAAGACCAGAGTGTGAATTCTTGTGTATGTTTATGTCTGGCTTTACTTGAGTTACCAGTTCAGGACATGTTTGTGTGACCCTCAGCACCCTTGAGCTGACCCGTTGTCTGATTGACCTGTAACCAGGCTGTCCAAACTAACGTCCACAACAAAGTTGATCGTCACACTATCGTAGTTGAATAGTTCTCTTCCCTATAGGCTATTTTGCATCAGTCTGTGCTGACATATACGTATTGCTTTGTTTCACCCACAGGTGTTACCCATGGCATTCACCCTGAGGAGAAAGTGAAAGAGAGGAACACAAGAGAAAAGGATAGAGGGATAGCTGATGAAGTGGCGGAGGGTGAAGAAGAGAGGGATAAGGAGCTGAGAGAAGAGAAGAAAAGAAAATGGGATGATACCAATGCGAATGAGGGCTGTGGTCATGGGGAATGTGGAGAGCTGGGCCCCAGGCCCCAGGGACAGCAAGCCCAGAGGGAGCAGCAAGAACTGGGGCTGGAGACAGACACCTTCACCCTGGTGGGCTTCAACCACCAGCATCTCATACTCATGGAGACACAAGATGGTGTGTAAGAGCTAACTAACTATATAGATTCACTTCACTCCTTTTTAAACCAAACAAATCATTAAAGACCATCTAACTAAATAAGCAAAATCTCTTTACAGTAAAAGCAGAAGAATTTACAACAAGTGCAAATGACTGGAAGTAACAGCAAATGGTCAGACAATATAACAGTAATATGTCTCCACTTAGTGGCTCACTTCTCCACTTCAAATCTAAATATATTGTGAACAACCGTGGTGTCCTCTAACACAGATGCAGTCACGCACTGACGGTGCAGACAGGGTTGTCCTGTGCACTGGGGTCGGTGGAAGTGCATGCACATTGCAAACCCAAATAAAACTGTGAGTGGGGACCACAGAAATGTCCTGGAAAACCACCATAGATAATCCCCTGTTCCACCAAAACAGGCACAGCCTGGTGGGTGGCATTGCATTTAGGCTCAGTAGTCCCTTTCACACACACACACACACACACACATACACACACACGTACACACGCATGTCTTTTGTCACATAAGTTTCCACTTGAGCATCTGCTGTCATCTGTTCTAGTGTGTGTGCGTGTGTGTGGTGTTTGTGTGCTTGTGTGCATGCATTTCCTGAAACTGTAGATGGTGGTGTCTGGGGAGTTTGGCGGCTCTTGTGTGAAAAGTGTCTGAGTGACTCAAGACAATGAAGGACCCACAGGCAGGGTCATAGATCACTCATCAAAGCACTTCCTGCCAGCCTCAATCTGACTCCACACACACACAATCACACATGAACACACACACACACTCACGCACACATGTGCACATGCACACACACACACATACACACACACACATACACATACAGATCTGATTGGGCCCAGAGAGCAGACGCACACTCCAGAACCCATCCAGCTGCTGCTGCTGATCTGATGCCAGTCCCACAAGAGAGTATTAGAACTAGAGCCAAAACCAGAACCAAAAACAGGCCTTCTGGGGGACCACCTCCACTCAGACTGGAGAGAGTACTGGAACCAGAACCATCTAGAACTACACATGCTGCGGGACCACCACCACTCAGACTGGAGAGAACACCAGAACCAGAACCATCTAGAACTACACATGCTGCAGGACCACCACCACTCAGACTGGAGAGAACACCGGAACCAGAACCATCTAGAACTACACATGCTGCAGGACCACCACCACTCAGACTGGAGAAAACACCGGAACCAGAACCATCTAGAACTACACATGCTGCTGCTCCACCTCCACTCAGACTGGAAAGAACACCGGAACCAGAACCATCTAGAACTACACATGCTGCTGCTCCACCTCCACTCAGACTGGAGAGAACACTGGAACCAGAACCATCTACAGCCCTTTTCACATCGGAACCTGCTACATTCTAGGGGCTGAAATTGCGTCTTCATCGCGGGTCAAGCAGTGTGAACGCAAGGCTGTATTATCTGCCTGAGAGCCGAGTTCCCGAGTTGGGAGAGGAGTTAGGAGGCGTATCCTCAGAAAGAAGAATTGTACAGGGTAGCCAGCAGAGGGAGCTCTACATAGCTGTATAGACTCAATAAGCTTTATTTTTCTGTAGGAAGCCAATAAAAAAAATCTCTCAGCTAAGCAATCTGCTGGTCTGTAGCCTATGCCAATATGACTGAAATACTGGTAATGGTGGACTTAAGGATAATGTAGATTATCGATATGTAAAGTAACGTTAAGCAATTTTTTGTCTCCTGCAGATGGTGGTGGCATTAGATGCTGTGTTGTGAGCAAAACATTATGTGTCTTAGCTGTACAACAACCAGTTAGTTTTGTTTGCCATATTGCCAATATCCCTCAACATGTAGCTCCTGTGTGTTTTCTAAGGTAGCCCCCAACCAACAAACGTCTACCTGTGCTAGCCAATGGAACTGTAAAGCCCTCAGTAGCGCTAAGAAAACTATGAAACCACAATTGGCATGACACTGACATGAATACACCTCTTCATCAAAAGCATTTTTAAACGGCATAAGGTATCAAATTCGACACAGTTCTCTCATAATGTGAAAGCGTGGGCTTTCTTTTCCACTGGGGAGTTGCACTCATGCTATGTCATCACCCAGCCCTAAACTCCGGGACAGACTGAGGGACTTTTCACACCAAACCTGTCTCATCAATAAGACTAGGCTCCAAGGCAGGTTAATTGGCTGGTTGAGTGAACATCTGACCCTGTGTCACTGAGTGTGAAAGGAACAGGCACCCCGTGAAATTCAGGTAATAATCATGGGGTATTCGTTAGTGTGAAAGGGCCTTAGAACCAAACATGCTGCTGGACCACCTCCAGTCAGAGAGGAGAGAACACCAGAACGAGAACCATCTAGAACTACAAATGCTGTTGGACCACCCCCACTCAGACAGGAAAGAACACCAGAATGAGAACCATCTAGAACTACACATGCTGCTAAACCACCAGTAGTCAGACAGAAGAATATCAGAACGAGAACCATATAGAACTAAACATGCTGCTGGAGCACCCCCACTCAGACAGGAGAGAACACCATTAGGAGAACCAGACTGAACCATTCTGAGTTCCACCTCCTTTCATTCTGAGTTTCATTCACGTTATTTCCAAGTTCTATCCCTGTGTCTGCAGTTAACTTGAAGGAACTTTACTGAAGGAGCACACATAAGTAGCTTATCTGCACAGCGCTGGGTCTCTTTTTGGTTAAAAGCAAGGGTCAGCTAAATGGCTAATTGTGAAAAGAGTGTTGGCCATTGTTGAAATGTCCCACATTGCTGCACTGTCTAAATGTCTAAACTATATGACTGCTGTTGGTGCATCTACTGTTCTCTCCTAAATAGCAGCTGATACATGCTTCTAATGTCTGAGTATTTAGTTCACAGCTGCAATGTCTAACAAGGGCTCAGGACTTGACATGTTGCTAGGGAGGACAGGGTGTATTTGTGTGTGTGTGTGTGTGTGTGTGTGTGTGTGTGTGTGTGCATGCATGTACACAGATGTATATGTCAGCTGTAATGTCTAACAAGGGCTCAGCACATTATATGTTGCTATGGGTGTACAGAGTCCGCTAACTCTGTGTGTGTGTGTGTCTGTGTGTGTGTGTGTGTGTGTTTAAGTATATGTGTCAGGTGTCTTAAGTGAGTTGGGGTCCCAGGCTAGATATTTCTAAATGAGCCAGACAGCCATGTAAGTATGGAAACCACACGCCAAGCCCCCGTAATGGATGAAGCAAAAACATGGGCCATACTCTACATGGCAGCAAAGTGCAGTTTTATCAACAAGCTGTGTCTGTGCATGAGCTACACACCTCCTGTTTTACACAGTCCATAGACCTCATCCTCGGCCATCTTGGAAATCTGAACTCAGGGTTCTAGGGGTTTCACTGAGTTGATAACTCAGACATCTGACCCTGGGAGACATTCCATTTGCATCCCCCCAGTGGCTATGGAGCTTGGAAACCAACTTACTTAATTATTTACTGACTTAGTTAGGGCACCTCGCGTTCTCTGTGGTAGGCCCTCATCCCCTGAGCATAACAGTCTGGTTGTTTTTTGTGTCCCACAGGTGCAGCACTGCCCCCCTCCCTGGGTGCGCTACCCCCCTCCCTGGGTGCGCTACCCCCCCTGATCGGCCGCAGGGGTCCAGGGAAGCAGAGCTCCATGGCTGCCTACAGACAAAACCCGCCCGACCCGCCAGAGCCTGGCCAATCACAGCCCAGCATTGTGCGGGGGAGCATTCCTGTGGAGCTCAGAGGTTTGGGGGTGCCATTCAATCATTCATTCATTTATCCATCCATCCATCCATCCATCCATTCATTCATGCATTTATCCATCCATCCATCCATTCATTCATGCATTCATTCATCCATCCATCCATTCATTCATTCATTAACTCATTCATCCATCCATCCATCCATTCATTCATTAACTCATTCATTCATCCATCCATCCATTCATTCATTAACTCATTCATTCATTCATTAACTCATTCATTCATTAACTCATTCATTCATTCATGTACCTCCACATTGGTTAATTGTTTGGTTGTCAATTAGTTATTTGTCACAGCTGCCTTATTTAAGTATTGCACATCCTTGAGGGGAATCTCCTAAGCCTAACCCCTACAGGTTTACCTGTTAGCCCCTCCTGGAGATGTAGATTAGCTGCACTCTAGTTCAGTGGTTTGTTTAGGATCTTGTTGACCATGTCAAACTTAAACTGTCTGAGAGGCCTGTTATCTTGCCTGACTGACGTGTGGTTTTTTTAGACTGGCAGAAAGGCGGCGGTTGGGGAACCCTGATCATGGGTCCTGATGGTGACATCATCCGCCTGTCTCTGTGGGACCCCTCAGGGCAACAGCAGCTCTCGCTGGATGATGTCACTGAGGAACACGGTACGTCCACTCATGTTGCTGTGGAAACAGTAAAGAAAGTCTGTTGTGTGGAGAGTGATAGTTTCTGCTTTGACATACCAGTGCAGGCTACTGGCCAACCCATGACTGTGCGTGCACATTCAGTTAACCACTCCAAGCAATCACATCCTTTTTCTTTTTTCTTTCTCTCATTTCCTCCCTTTCTCTCTGTGTTCAACTCTCTCCTTCTCTCTCTCTCTTCCCCCCCTCTCGTCAGCTGTGAGGATCCTGGTGCCAGAGAAGGATCAGGCAGGCCAGTCCTGGACTCTGCTGCTGGAGCCGGAGGCCACAGGTGGGGTTGATGGTAGTGTGATTAGATCCACACTGACTAACACACAGTAAAGCCCCACAGACAACAGATTCTCATCCCCCTTCATCACCTGTGCTTAGAATTTAGAGTTTAGAATGAAACTTTATTCCCAACTTCACAGAAAGAATTTAGGGCAAAATATTTAGAATCCAGCATACTCAACCTTCAGAACAAACAACCAAATAACTTCAGAACAAACAACCAAATAACTTCAGAACAAACAACCAAATAACTTCAGAACAAACAACCAAATTTTCACCAGTCTTGATTGTGGCCAGTTAACAATCTTTAACAATCGATCACCGCACTAACATGTACTGTCTGCTGTTAAGGATATTAATTATTTGTATTTTCAGGCATCATATGTGTAAATATTATACATGCTGTGTTGCATGATATGACAGTGTAGATTGGAATTCACTGGCCTGCTCAGACTCCACGAGCAGAGTTATTTCTGGAGGTAAAGAAGTGAGGCCAGTCAATGCTGTTAGAGCAGAAGTTCAAGTCTATCTGACCTGCAAGCAACCAGACATCACAAACTCACTCTCTGTCCAGATTACTGCCTTTGATGTGGACTACCATGTTTGGGATTATTTGTGCTTGTGTGTGTGTGTGTGTGTGTGTGTGTGTGTGTGTGTGTGTGTGTGTGTGTGTGTGTGTGTGTGTGTGTGTGTGTGTGTGTGTGTGTGTGTGTGTGTGTGAAAACTATTTTTTATCTTTCTTTGCATTTTTTTAAAATCTAAAATTTGTCACCACTGACACTATTTTCCTATGCAATGGTTCAATGTTTTGTCACGTCTGTCTTAAGGTACAGCTGTTTTACTGCAAATGTTCAGGCACACAATCATGCATGCACACGCGCACACACACACACACACGCACGTGCACACACACACACACACACACAAGTTCAAACATATGTTAATAAGTTTAACAACACTGAGTAACCACTAGTATGTGAGCACATGTTTATGTATACATAACCAGTGAGATACCCCAAACAAGTATAAGGAGTCATGAATGTGCACACACACACACACACACACACACACACACACAGCCGTTTGCCCCTCCCCCAATGCAGTGGCTGCACATCTGGTAATGTTTGGGGTGGGGGTGGGGGGTTACTGGTGGATGCGGGCCAAGGTAACCTGACCCCCCATCCATCCAACCCAAATCAGCAGCTCCCTACTCCAGCCTTTCTTTCTCTCTCTCTCTCTCTCTCTCTCTCTCCACCCTTTTTTGCATGCTCTGCTCCCTCCATATCTCTTTTCTTTTTCACTTCTTTCTCTCCTTCCCCTCCCATCTGTCTGATACACTCCCCTTTCCACTCCTCCATAAGCCCTTCCCTCTCACTCCTTCCCGCTCTGTGTTTTTCAGACTCCTTCTCCACTTCTCTTCCTCCCCTCCACTAATTCTCTCTATCCCCCTCTTTTCTTCCCATTTACTATTTCCTCTCCCTCTTTCTCTCTCTCCTCTATTCCCGCTCTCTCATTCTTGTTGTTTCTGCTACACTTTTCTATGTCTTTACCTGTTTATGTTGCTGTCTTCTCTCCCTTTATCTTTTCATCATCTCTCTTTCACCACTCAATTATCAGTCTTCCCTTTCTCTCTTGCTTTTCTCTTCCCTCCCTTTTCCTCTTTCCTTTTTTCATCTCTCTCCATCCCTCTGTTCATCATCTTGCTGTTCATTTGGTCCTCTGTTGTTTCTCTGTCCTTTTATCTCCTTTTTCTGTCACCTTTATTTCCTCTCTCTTTCTCCTCTACCAGGGTCATGTGCTATCTTTCTCTCTTTCTTTCCTCTGCCAATGTCATGCTCTTTCTCTCCCTGTGTTTCCTCTCTCTCAGTGTCCTTCTCTCTATCCCCACACCTCAGTCTCAGTGTTTTAGTCTGCCATAGTCCTCCTTGATCTCTTGAATAGCTCTGTCAGACTCTTGGTTAGACTCACCTTACATCAGGCTTGCCTCTGGCCCAGGTCTGGACCAGCGCTGGCTGCTACCTGGATCAACCTGCCCGACAGTCCCTCGCCATACACACACACACACAAAAAAAGAAATAGAAAAAGCTCCTCTTTCTACCCCTCATACCCCCAACATTCTCTTTCTGCCCCTCCGCTCTCCGCTCTCTGCCCCTATACCCCCCTCCCCCAAGTCATCTGGTTTCCCTCGGCTTCCTCTCTTCTCTCCCTGGCCTATATTCTCCTTCCCTTTCCTTTTCCCCTCTGCCTATAGAATATGTTTCTCTCACTTCCTTCCTTCCCTCTCTCTTCTTTTTCTCTCACACTCTCCCCTGCCCTCTCCTGTCAAGACAGTTTCTTTCTTTCTCTCCTTTCTCTCTCATTTTCTTCCTTTCATCTCTCCTCATATGTTATCCTTGCATCCCCCTATCTTTGCCCCATTTTTCCCTGTCCCTTTTTCATACCCCTCCTCCACTGGCCCACTCTCTATCCCCCTCTCTTCTCTCTCTCTGTAACTCACCCTATATCTGGCCCCTCTCTGAATCTGACACTCTCTAAATAAAGATTCTTTTAAAGCACAGAGCCGACAAACTCCTGCCTGCTTCTCTCCCCCAAATCATTCAGACCTGTGTCTAAAATCTGCTGCTCTCTCTCCTTTCTCTGACACAAAAGTAGAGTTCCAAAGATGTGCCACTGAATCTTAAGTACACATAGAACAGAAGATTGCTAAGGAATCGGTATGAAACTGGGACTTTGTATGAGTTTATTTTGAAGGAACTGAATGTGAGATTATGGAGAGCAAATCAATTACATGGGTTTCATTGGTTTGGACTAACACTGTACACCAGCTTAAAAGACACACAACATTCAGGACTGATTACACACAAGTAACAGCACTGGCCTCGTGGTGTGTATGTGTGTGTGTGTGTGTGTGTGTGTGTGTGTGTGTGTGTGTGTGTTGAGCTCAAGGGCGTAACTGAATCAAAGCAAAGGTAAGAAAAGTCGGCAGGCTGGAGGCTCAAGGCTGTGCAAACAAAAACACCTTTCTTCGACGTCGGCCTGTGGCAAACTCCTGATACATCCTCCACTCTCACACACATCAAACACACCCCCGTCGCCACTAAACTGCAGGCAGTCCCAACAAACATTTCCACGGTGATTCTGTTACTCCGTTTAGCGGCATTCGTGAATTCTGTGAAATATAGATGTTACATGTGTGTGGAGGGTGGTGTGTGTGTGTGTGTGTGTGTGTGTGTGTAAGGGGGTCGCTGTGGACAGCTCATGGGGTTTGCGTTGACTTTCTTAAACCTCTCCACACTGTCGCCCCTGTGGCACGGTGAGAGATGCACACTACGGCCCATCTGCCACTGCTTTGACAACGTGCTAACAAGTTTGTCACCAAAAATAGAGGAGGTTGGGGTGGGTTAAGGAGGGGGGGGGGCTTGTGTGTGTGTGTGTGTGTGTATGTATGTATGTGTGTGTGTGTGTGTGTGTGTGTGTGTGAGAGAGAGAAAGAGAGAGGGAGAGGCGACACAGTGTTCTGTGGCACACGGAATGTGAGAGCCACTTCAACACGACACCACCAAATAGCTCACGTTAAGGCAGGATAGTTATGCGATGATGGGCGTGTCTGATTTGGGGTACCATACTTCATGTTTATTGTTTGAAAAGGTTGAATCCCAGTCATCCACTAAACTCTAAGCCCTGAACTCTTAAAGACTTAACTGGCATGAATGGACTTCATGACTGGCTGTTTAGCTGTCAATTAAGTCTTCAGCTCAACCCACTTCAATCCATTTTAGAGTCGGGTACAAGTTTGGGTGCATATATTTGCACAAGCTCTGACAGAAGCCTGACTGTAGGTGTCTGCCAGTTTATTAGAAGAGAGAGAGGCTGAACCCCAGTGTCGCAACTAAGCTTTAAATCATGAACCCTCAAAGTCTTAACTGAATCAACGTCACGACTGGCTGATTCATAAATCTTTGGGGTTCAGAGTTTAAGGTTAGGGGGGACACTGGGATTCAGTCACAGAAATAAAGAGATAGATAGATAGACAGACAGACAGATAGATAGATAGATAGATAGATAGATAGATAGATAGATAGATAGAGTAGATAGATAGATAGATAGATAGATAGATAGATAGATATAGATAGATAGATAGACAGACAGAATTCTGGTGTCCTTAAGCTTCCACAACATGGCATACACATGACATACATTCATTATAAAAATCCTGTTATATGGGGGTGGGGGGTGTCTGTGCAATGGGCTGATATAGCCCAGTAAGAGCCCAGTAAGAGCCAGTAAGAGCCCAGTAAGAGCCCAGTAGTCCAGTCCAGTCTTGGGTAGGGTAAGTAATAGAGAAAAGAAACATTTCCAGTGCAGATTCTGTTCCAGGCAGAGTATAAGTATAAGCATGCTACATATACAAAACAATATAA
>PYXC01000138.1:0-12181 GCA_015244755.2 Tenualosa ilisha | reverse complement strand
CATACATTATAGCGGAGGTCCAGGATGCTGTGCATTAAATCTAGAATGCACTGCTTTAAAGGAGCTACTCTTTGTGTGAGACTTTTAGGTTAAAATATCCAAGATGGCTAAGAAACACCAACAAAATGTGAAGAAACAATTGTATTGACGTTATGCCAAGAACCCCTAATCATTGTGTTGTCCAGATATCCACTGAAGTTAGCATGCAAATCAACAAGCTTCACGTCGTCTTTCCAGTAACATCCCATTCTATCATGTGAATGCATACCAAGCTGCGCTCAAGACCAGTTGAAACTAAAAGTATTCCACAAGCTCTTGCACAGTTCTATAGCCAAAGTTCAATGTACCCATTGCACCCAGCACCCATGAATTCTGACTGTGTATGGGAGCTTGCTAGGTGACTTCCTGTTGTGTTGTTTCCATAGTGACGGGGCATCAGGATGAGGTAGTGAGAGCCACCTGCACCACCATGAGGGCCCACAAGGACTCTGCTGCCGTTCAGCTCAAAGCCTGCCAGGTGCTTCAGGTGTGTGTGGAGGCAGGTAGGATTACTTCCCGTCAGGTGTCATACTTAGGTGTTCAGTCAGTACAGCACTGAGCCCAGAGTTGCATTTACGTCCTTGTTTGAATAAAAGCATCTGTTACATCAGTGATCACTTTTAACCCTTTTCCCTTTGCAGACTTGTCCTGTGTCCCTGTTTGTCTATGTAATATAAAAACATTGGCTGAAGCCCAGTCCCCAAGCTCTAAAGAGGCCCTAAACAGGCATGAATCAGCCAGTCACAAAGTCAATTCAGATTATTTGGATTGAACCAACCCGTAGCCCAGTTGTTTCACATTTCACGTAGGTGAACGGAGACCAGATAGCAAAATGGCAGCCAACGCTAACTGATGGGCAAAGAAGTTTCGTTTCTTTTGCCCATCAGTTAGCATTACTGCCAGTTCATAAATTCAGTCTAAGTTTTACCAAATGCTACCGGCAGCGCTCAGCACCTCAGAGAACGGATATAGGATTGACCTGATTTTCCTTTAAGGGTTTAGTTGGGACATTGGATTCAGTCTGACCTCTAATGCAACTAATGCAAAGGGTTCATCATGTATCCATCACTACAGGTGTATTTTGCCAGATATACAGCCTGTTGTTGCTCTCCTTGGCTGGTTCTCTGATGCAGGGGAGCAGTGGTTTTCAGAAGCGCTTGTGTATAAGAGAGGCGCTATCTCGTGCATCCTGTGTGCTGTGGACGTCCACAATGGACAACCCGAGCTGCTGACTGAAGCCTTACGCTCTCTTCATCCTTTCTGAAAGAATAGTTATCACTCTGATACTCTGGCTACATACCATGTGTGTTACTGAATACCCTGTTTGCATCACCTAAAATAGTTTTAGAAGACTGGTCTAATGTTTTCGAACATGTGCAGACTCTTGAATGGTGCAGCCAGTTTGTTGAATAAAATCTAATTGTTGCGCACACATGGTAGTGGGAATGGAGTGTTTCAGAAACATGTACCTCTGCCTAGTCCTACAAGTACCCCTTGCAAATGGACAGTGTACTCCCTAGAATAGATCAAGTACCCCAGGAGTACTCAGGACACTCAGATTGATTACCACTGACTTATTCAGTTCAGCTGATAGGACACACATCTGTGCAAGCTGATTGGCTCTGATTGGTCTGTATGTTTGTCAAGCCAGTCGGTGTGGTTGTTCTGGAGATGAACGGTCTGGCCAGGCAGTGCGAGCTCTGAAGGCTTTCTCAGCCCAGTCGGTGGCCTACGAAGCCTGCAGGTGCATCTGGCGGACCTTAGAAGCACGTGAGTATCACATTCAGGGGGAGAGGGTTCACATCAGCTTCTTCAAGAGTACAACACCCAGTAGTATGTTGTGGTGTAGACATGCATCCGAAACATCCAACAATTTCACTCTAGATCTCCCTTATTTGATTTTGTACATCGTTTGTAGCCTGAAGAGCCAGACTGTAACATCAGAATGTATAGTCTGACCATGACCGAGAGACCGTGCTCAATCTTTAAGGCGAATTGTCTTTCAAACTGCCTTGCATGTAGTAGGATAGCGCTATGACCAATCACAGCCATCTTAGGTGGTTTTTGCACCATCACAGCCCTGTCGTCATTGTGCTAAGCCTGCCCAGCAACTCTCTACAAAGATAGCGTGTTGTGATTGGTACGACGAAGCCTTGGTAGAAGACCTACTGAGGCCCAGTTGTGTGTCGCTAGACCTACCAGCTAAGCAAAACTATTTGCTTCCGCTAGGGTACGTTTAGATTTCTAGGCGTTGTTTGTGCAGGCAAAATAAAAATTGCACTCAATCCCTTTTAGATAATAGATGTAGATTAGATATAGGTTCCTCTGAGTATCTATGAGGAATCCCTATCTGGGGTGCTGATGGCATCATGCGTCACACAAAAAAAAAGATCTTTTTTTAACTAGATTTCAGATTGCTTTTTAATTTGTTACCCGTACAAGACTTTTGGATTATTATTCCCCTGTCTTTGCCTCCAGTAAAATTTAACCTTGCTTTGACCTTGTTCTGACCTTGCATTGTAGATGAGGTCTCCGGCAGAGTGTATATGGGGGGCAGTGTGGAGAGCGTGTGTGTGGTCGCAGACACACACCCTCATGACGGAGCGTTGATGGAGGCTGTGTGTGCTGCCCTGCTGTCCCTCTCTGTTCGAGGTGAGAACTGGGCCATTGAACTTTGTTTGGAGGTGGGGACCTTTGACTTCCAGTAATGGGCATTGACCCATGGGCCACATTGATTGATATCGAAAGCGTATTGTAACAGCATAATACTAACTGTCCATTAAGTGTTTAATGCAGCCTTGGTGCTGAGGTGAGAAACGGACTCAAAGGGCCTCATGAGTTATTGGTTAATGGTGGGGACATGCTGCTGCTTTCTAACATGTCTATCCATCTGTCCGTCACTCATCATCCCAGAGACGTTTGGAGACAAGGACGCTGAGGACGCCACCCTGGTGCTACTGGGGGCTCTGAGAGATCACTCATGCCAGCCTGCCCTGGTCCAGCATGCCTTCCTGGCCCTGGCCAACCTCACCCGCATGTCCAGTGAGTATGGAAACTGTTTGAGAGCCTCATACTGATTGAGATTCTCAGTCCTGTACCATAGGGTGGATACAGCATTAAGAAGTAGTAATAATAACAGTAGTAATGATAATAATAATAATAATAATAATAATAATAATCTTGTTTAATAGCTATTTTTAGTGCGAGCTTGTGTTCCCTTGAGTTTTCAGTACACTGGCTTAGATGTTGGCAGGGTTGATATGTTAAGGCATTTATGTTACCATGTTGTTAGACACAATGTAAAGTTTGTGTTTTGAGTTTACATTTATGCATTTAGCAGACACTTTTATCCAAAGCGACTTACAACTTGTCAACTATCAATTGTTCAGGGCCAGTCTTAAGTGCCTTGCTCAAGGGCACAACAGTGGCAGCTGGAATTCGAACCCACAACTTTTAAGGCTACTTGCACGCTAGCCAGGTTCCTTAACCACTACGCCACCACCGCCCGTAGTTTTTAAGTACTCGAAAGTACTACTTAGTACTAGCAGTGTAAAGATGATTTAAAAATGTTTTCAGCACTGTTTCCCAATGGAAAAAAAAATACAAAAGTCCTGTGCTGCTTTACGGTTTCAGTATTGTTTGACACTGCATAATTTATAAAGATCATGTTCATGTGTACTGTTTGACAGGTGACGCTTGTAAAGGCAGTGGTAAAGCTTCTGTGTTTGTGTATGTCTGTGTCATGGTAGTGGCAGCTTGTTTGCGTCTACTGGTTGCCCCTGGCGGTGGAAGTGGCATCATTGTGATAAGGGAGGCAAAGCAGTGGTATCCCAGCAACCCCCAGCTCTGCCGCAGCATGGTCCGAATTCTGGCAGCCATGACTGAGCATGGTCTGTAGGCTACAGACAGAAACAACGTCCATAAACTCAAGACTAATAATATGCACAGTGATAATGACCCTAATAACAACAACAACAATAATCTCACTTTCTTATTTACCTGATTCTTTCATCCTTACTTTTTTATCCTGTACTTACAGTATAAACATAGTGTAAAATTCAACAGCCATGTGTTATAGGAAATGAACTATGACTTTTATGTTATTAACAAGCCCAACTCGGTGAATTTAGCCATCACTTAATAATAACAGTAGTGTGATTAATTACACTAATCAATTTGTAGCAATGAATTAGCATTCATTAATTATACTGTTTAGTACTTGATTAATTGGCCAGTCAGTAAATAACTGAACTATCCTGTCTGCAGATGAGTTGTTGGAGGAGCTGATTTCTGTCGGTGCTCAGGAGGACCTGAAGCAGAGCGAAGCTGACTGTGCTACAGATGAGGTGAGCTGAAGGTCAAAGCTGTTGGCGAGACAAGGCCTCCACGCTCGTGGACTGACATACTGTGTGTTACCAGAGCAGTGGCGTCCCTGTCAATCTTCAAGAAGCTCTAGAAACCCAGCTCTTTAGTAGCTGAGTTTTCTCCAGCTCTTCCTAGTACTTACCCTGTTCTTCCCTACCCCCTACCTTCCACCACCCCTACTGCATAATTTCCTTCTACACTTGACTCCACTTCTGCTCTCTCACCCTCTGGAAGCCTCCTTGGTATTCTTGGGATTGGTATTCTTTCTAAGAAATTCCTCTATGTAGCTTGGATTGTTAATTCTCTTTTGTAAGTTGCTTTGAATAAAAGCGTCTGCTAAATTGACATGCAAAAGTAAATGATGGCCTGTTGGTTTGGTCTCTGTTCAGAAGAGGTAGTACCTGGGTTTGGGGGAGCTGGTCCATTTCACGCCGGATTTCTCCCCTCACTTATCCACCTACTTGGAACCCCCCCCCCCCCCCCTCCACCTGGATGAACTCTTTACATTCACTTGCTGTACACAGCTTTACTCACTTGCTTTGTATTATATTTACAGTATAGACATGTACACAGCTTACATATACATCTTTACACACATGCATCACTTGCATTGAATTCATTACAGCTGCCACATGGGAGAGCTGGCTTAGTGCTAATTGATTAGCATTCTAACCTCAGAGAATATGGAAAAGAACACAGTGCTTATGCATTTAATTACGTCAAGGTTGTTTCTTCACATTCTGTGGCTGCTTAAGTTTAAGTAGCCTTAGTAGTAGTTTTGATGTAGGGTTCCTGGGTGAAAATGCCTCAGAATTACCACTCTTTTATCTATTTCTCACTTCTCTATCCCCATCAGAACCTGAAGATGTTGATTCAGCAGAGCCTCTCCAGATTTGAGATGGAGAAGACTTCCTTATTGTGACATCATCTCCTTGGGGACAGATAACAGGAGAAAACTGTAAAAAAAAAAAAAAAAAAAAAAAAAAAAAAGACACATCTCACATTGAATTTGTGTTTGTGAGTTTCTTTGAACTGCCAGTGCTGTGAACTAATAGGTCATAAGAGATTTTTAAATCATCACTGGCTTCTTAATAAACTTTTGTGTGTTTAATAATTTTATTTAAATATGTGTGTGTTTTCATAGCTATTTATTGCTGTTATAAGTGTTGACAAACCAATTGTCCAAACGGGGAAGGTTTGGTGAGGTCACAGCAAGATGCATCGACATGCATGGACATATATGAACCGCCAGATGTCACAATTTTATGTTTTTAAATTGTAATCTTTATGTACTTATTTATTTAGAACCTTCCAATTATATTGAGATGGGCATTTTATTGTTAATTATTTGCATTAGATATGTCTCCCCAAGCTAGCCCCCAGCCCATCAACCTCTTTTAAACGCTGCTCCCTTATGTGTAGTAGGCTAACGTTAACGTTACTCTATGTGGCTGTTGCCAGCCTAGGCGCGAACGCATTATTTGCACACCACGTACAAGTTACAGGTTGCAGGGAGTGTTTGTGTTGCATGTAACGTTATTGACTATTGGTATAATATACTGGTGCCGTTTTTCTTTATAATAGACAACCATAGTGTTGCATCTTACACAAAGGGCAGCATGTGATTAATTTGAATCCCAAACAGCATTTTGTGCAATCTTACCAAAAACGACGTTAGTCTGTGCCCATTGTCATTTGGTGCATGAGAAATCCTTCTGAATCGTTTTCCTGTTAATGATCTGTTCATGCCGAACGAGCATAGAGCCCTCACTCCCCTACCCTCCTTCTCCCCTGTCCCACTGTCTCCTCTCTCTCTCTTTCTCTCTGCTCTCCTCCTCCTCCTCTTCTCTCTGCGCTGCTTCGCTTCGCTTGTTCTGATCTGAGCGGAGCGAGTGGCCGTGTTCTGTCACGTAGAGGAGGCTACTGCCAGTGCTCTTCTGAACCATTATTCTTTTCACGACGGCAGGCGATGAATCCATTTGGCACCGCTACAATGCGGAGATAAATCTGACTTTCAGACCGGGGCGAAGAACATCCATGACTGTGGAGGTGTGAGAATATTTTCTTTGCAACATCTACCACAACAATCTTTGACGCATGGATTCAAATCGTGGATTATTAACGTTACGGAGGAATGGTCGTGAAACCATGAATTGCAGCTGGGGGACTGAATTATGGGTAGGTATTGAATAAAGACGCTCTCATAATTGCAGGAATGGTTAAGGACGGATACCGCTGAGATTTATATACGGTATGTGCAGGTGTCAAGATTAACGGTAACGTTAGTATCTGCAAATCTCTAACATTAGCTGGCTAGCCAGTCAGTCTACCGTTACTGCTCACGACAAAGTAGCTAATACATTTCCAGGTACAAATGATTTTATGTTATGGACATTCGCAGGGGCAACTGTAGCGTTAGTTATTTTCTCTTGCAAATACATGCGTTTAAATCTCAGACCAATTCAGCGGCTAAGGAAGGACCTCACTGATCCCAATCTGGAGCAGCCTGTGGCAGGTGGCTAGCCATATCCCAGTTAGCCCTAGTTGCAAAGCCCCCAACACCCTACCTGCTAACAATCGTTTGCAAAGCCGTTAGCTAGCCGCACAAGCCAGCCAGCTACGGCCACCAATTGCTAACATCCCTATATTTTCGCCTATTTGCTGCGCCGCCAGCGTACCCCGCAAGCGGTACGGGTGGGGTGAAATTATGGCATCAGGTATTTACATGTTTTTGAATAAGATAAACTTTGCAAATGTACCTGGCTGAATAAATACAAATGGTGCTGAAGAGAGCACGTTCTTAGACGCACGTGCTGATGTCGTTGTTTATTTGGGTAATCTGGGATCTCGAGCAGGCTGGTCAGATTGTTTACAACCGCAGCCACCTGTCAAAGGAAGAATAAACCCAGCGCGAATTATCCCAGAAAAGTCGCCCGCCAGATATGTCTTCATCAGTTTTTAAGCGCTTTTCGTAGAGCCTGTAAGCTTCATAAGTCGGCCTAAGTTGGTCTTATTTCCATTTTTCACATTAAAATGGACCTATCAATATTTGGTGCTTTACCGTTATAGATAGCAGAGAATTCATATTGATGGCTATTGGACAAGGGCATAGGGAAGCATGAAGCTGGTTTTTCCAGGCCTGCTCAGTATCCTGACGCTGGAATGGCCTAAACTCTGTTGGTGCAGTAATTCACGTTGGATTTAAAGGCTATTTTAGGAACATATTGTAGTTAAATTTAAATTGGTTTTATGATTATAATAATTTCATTGACCCACATACCTCCTTTCTTTGTTGCCCTGGTGGCTGTGATGCATCAGACCTTTACCGTCACTGAAGTTGGACAAACTAGGGCAGCTCCTGATGAAAGTGTCCTGTGAAATGTGTGTGTATGAAAGGGGAAGGTTAGCCTAGTAATCCTCATCAAAAACTAATCAGGGGATCACTGAACTTGGCCACTACTGCATGCAGGAGATCATAAAATGAAGCAACCCTGTGCTACACTGATGTGTTAGACTGGCATGTGGCATGCATGCACATCTAGCCCATCTCTCCTTACACACACACACACACACACACACACACATACACTTACTTTGTGGGAGGTTGTGTGCAGTGTCATCTGTCACACATATGGGTAACTAGACACGCTTGAAGCAGACAGGATGGGACTTGAAGCTGGGCATGGAATGGGCCTTTTGGCTTCAGGGAAAGTTTGTCTGCAAGCAAAGTCATTTCACATGATTACGGGACATATGGACATACGGGCCTAAATCACTTCAGAGTCAGGTTTCACCTGTTCAAGGTTCCCAATACTCTTGTTCAAACTAGATTTAGTTTCATGTCTCACAAGTAAAATTGTGTCGTCTTACTATTCATTCTGTTCTTGAGTAACATAAATGCTACAACCATTAGATTGTCTGTGTTCTTTAATGGTATAGGCCTTTATTCTTTTTAAATCATTAAATCATTGTCATTTATACTTTGATAATGTACTCAGTTAATCTATGTTCTCTCTAATATAGGCTACGCTCTGTTATGCTGTAGAGTGTATTGGGACTATGCTTAATGACGATTTTTCTGCTGTAAATAGGCTAATGAATTGATTGATT
Organism: Tenualosa ilisha; assembly: GCA_015244755.2. Classification (NCBI taxonomy): domain Eukaryota; kingdom Metazoa; phylum Chordata; class Actinopteri; order Clupeiformes; family Clupeidae; genus Tenualosa; species Tenualosa ilisha. The sequence continues at coordinate 3,667 of PYXC01000138.1, read as the reverse complement.
AATTGATTGATAAATTGATTAATCTGTGTGTGTGTGTGTGTGTGTGTGTGTGTGTGTGTGTGTGTGTGTGTGTGTGTGCGCCTCTGCACGTCTGCGTCCTCAGGATCAGTTTGATAACCTGGAGAAGCACACTCAGTGGGGCATTGAGTTTGTGGAGAGGTACACCAAGTTTGTGAAGGAGCGCTCGGAGATCGAGCTCAACTACGCTAAACAGATCAGGTGAGGAGCTCATGCATCAGCTTGGCTGGCTGCATAACCACCGCCACCCCCACACCTTTGAGCAGGAGAGCTCACGCTTCAGCACTTGTCTTCATCCCATTCCCAACTAATTTACAAATGTAGTAAACATAGATTTTAAAAAAATGAATAGACTCAGGGCTCAGATTAAAGAAATCCTAAAATGGTTGCCAGACATCAAATGCCTTGTGAATCCATTTCAACCAGATGTAGTTGGTATTGGGAGAGGTTTGGTCCTTCAGTCCAGCTGTAGGTATATAGTTCCATACTTATACCTGTCAGCATGACTCTAAATTAACATTTTAAAATGTTAACATCTATTAGCTAATCTATATGTTCATATTTACATCTATTCGATAATAAATCATTATCTACCCACAATCTTTCTATTTTACCAGCATTTGCTAATTTTGAGCTTAGCTTGTCCCATTACCTAGCTAGCTGGAGGACATCAGGGCTATAAGGGTGTGTTCAACAGCAGTGTCTTGATGCTCAGCTGTGGTGATGTTGGTACAGCAGGAATGAAAACATGCTCATGGTTGCAGCAGGAAGTGTTGACACGTCAGTGTGGCATCACCATGGTTACAGGGTTGTCACGGTTTGACCCACATTTTAATATTCCATGATTGACTGCATTAGCTCCGCCTCTGTGCTTTGTGTTTTTCTGTTGTGTGTGTCTGTGTGTTTGTGTGTGTGTGTGTTTTATTCAGCTTGGTCAGTAGTGTACAGTGTGTGGGAGAGATGTGCTGTCTTGTCTTTATTTTGTGCATGTGCAGCAGTACTATTTTTGTGTGTGTGTGTATGTGTGTGTGTACCATTCATGTGGGGGTAGAGTACTTTTGGTGTTCCATCGTGTTAGTATCTCATGAGTGCCTTACACATTAACTGGAGAATGTCATCCCTGCAGATATAGCAGACAGGGGTAGGGCAGGGCTAACCTACTCAGTAGCAACCCCCTCTCATACACACACACACACACACACACACACACACACTGAGTAGCAGTTTACAACATGCAGAAAAGCACAGGTTTAGCATCTCATAAGAAAGCCTAGATTTAATGCCCATCTGTTCATGGTTAGAAGACCTGTTACAGCAGATCCCCATGTTAGTGATGAGTTCTAATCTTTGCTGTTCTGCTGCTCTCACTGAGAAGCATATAGTACCTCCTCCATGCACAAGATTACACACAGGTGCACACACACAGGTGCACACACACACACACACACACACACACACAAAGGCACATAAACAATCACAGGTGCACACACACATGCACACACATAGGCACGCTCACACACACACACACACACACATACACACACACACCCTTAAGGAACAGCATAGCCTGATACTGAGACGCCCAGCTGCAGGCTGCAGAACTGATTGACATGGAAGAGCAGAGGCCCGCAGTCACGGGGGCACACACACACACACACACACACACACACACACACACACACACACACACACACACACACATACAGACACACACACAAACAGCCATGATGCACCATTCAGTCTATTTATGCTTGTAGTCTGAGTGGTACCACAGCTGCTATTGCACTGGCTTCTATTATTTGGTGGCACAGAGGCAGAGATTGTTATAATAGGAGAATGCAGTAGGGAGTGTAACTGCATGTGTGTGTGTGTGTGCGCGCGCGCGTGCGGGTGAAATGCTGCGTTTAAGCACACACAGCAGGGGGGCCATGTACAATGCACTAAGCACTTTTCATCTTGTAATTAGCATTCCCTGGGCTATTTGCTGCTAAGCTATCGCTAGCTAGCGCCTGGCTTTTTAAAGGCTATCGGAGACAGCAGGTTAACTGTAATCACCTCTGGCCTGCATACTCTGCTGTGCCGTTACCGTAGAAACTGGTTGTTATGGGACGGGCACGTCCTCTGCTGTAGGTCAGCTGTGGGATGCTGTGTGCGTTGCCGTAGCGATCAGACACGAGGCAGCACGCTGGTGATCTGCCTAGCAACACCCGGAGCTCAGAGAAGGAGGAGACAGAAGGAGGGTGTGAACAGAGAGAGAGAGAAAGATGGGGAGAGAGAGGGATGGGGGAGAGAGAGAGGAAGAAACTGCACAGAAATGCTAGAGAGAAAGAAACTGACTTTAGAATGAGAAACCAGGTGGAGAGATTCATAGGGAGGTGGAGAGAGACTGCAGTGAGAGAGATGCAGGAGAAAGAGAACGATAGAAAAATGTATGATGGATGCAAAATTAGATGGAAAAAGAGAGAGAATCACTAGAGAGAACTAGAGAAGAAGAGTGACTGTAGTGGAAGAGAAAGCAAGAAATGGCAAGATTGAAGACGCTATTGTGGAACGGGACTCAGACACTGAGCACATATTTGTGCCACATTTGTGACACCAGTTCAGCCAGAGGAGAGCAGTGGACAGGGACGAAGATGCTACGAGTTAATAAACAAATGAACATAAAGACGCCCTGCACTGGAGATGAGTGCAGACAGCAACACAAAAGACACAAAGAACAGACATGAGAGCACAGACACCAGTACTGAAGACGGGCTCAGATGCCCAGCATAGGAGAGGAATACTGACACGACACATAGGTAACGACACAAAAGACAGACAGAAGGATACAGACAGCAGTAATGGGCATAGGCAGGCACAGACACACAGACATGACACAGAACAGACAGACAGACAGACACTGTGGAAACGCAGCACGTGGAGGAGAAAGAAGGAGAGTCCAGACTCAAGTCAGCAGAAAAAGGGGTAGAGAAGAGATGGCAGATGGAGGAGGGGCCGCTGCAGACAGATACAGACAGAAAGGCACTGCCGGAGAATACAGTACAGACAACACACACACACACACACACACACACACACACACACACAGCAGCAGACAGATGAGAGAACTGCAGACATCAGGCAAACAGACGGGTAGGTTACAGACACATTGAGTGGCATAAGATTCAGACAGGAGAGCTACAGACACAGAGGCAGACAGACAGGTAAGTTACAGACTCGCAGGCAATGGTGAAAGCCTTATCCATGAGGCAGACTGATAGGTTAGCTACAGGCATGGAGACAGGCAGATAGGTAAGTAGGTTGCAGACAGCCCTGCAGGTAGCAGAGAGCCATGTACATAAGCCAGACAGATAGCCTATAGGTGGACTACAAACAGGCAGGCAGACAGAGGCAGTTGACTTTATGCATAAAATGCCGAAGGCAAACAGACAGAGAGGTTACAGACACACAGGCAGTTTAGAAGGGCTTGCTCTCGAGACAGACAGACAGACAAGTGGTGTACAGACACCCCAAGGTAACAGACATCCAAGTAGTGGGGAAAGGCTTACACACAGCCCAGATGAAAATGCTCTTGGGATTATTTGGGGATTTTTATGGTACTTACATTATACTAGTTGGATTAAAATCACATATGTTTTTCTGTATGACT
>PYXC01000137.1:662500-700369 GCA_015244755.2 Tenualosa ilisha | reverse complement strand
TCACCTGCCAGATCAGATGCAGGTCTGCTGAGGATGCTGCCAGTGGTCAAAGCATCAAGAAGAGTCCAGTGAGTACTGAACTGAGTGTAAAAAGAGGGTATATTTTACAATGATAATAAACATCAATAACTGCACTACAGTTTTACAGTTGTACTACAATGGCACCTACAAGCACATGTACACAAACATGCACACACAAACACACACACACACACACAAACACACACGACTGGTTGAAGCATAAAGTATTCGCCCACCGTGGAGTGAACACATGCCAACTGATTTTAGGTGTCAGATGAGTGGAGTGAATACATGCCAACTGATTTTAGGTGTCAGATGAGTGGAGTGAACACATGCCAACTGATTTTAGGTGTCAGATGAGTGGAGTGAATACATGCCAACTGATTTTAGGTGTCAGATGAGTGGAGTGAATACATGCCAACTGATTTTAGGTGTCAGATGAGTGAAGTGAACACATGCCAACTGATTTTAGGTGTCAGATGAGTGGAGTGAACACATGCCAACTGATTTTAGGTGTCAGATGAGTGGAGTGAATACATGCCAACTGATTTTAGGTGTCAGATGAGTGGAGTGAATACATGCCAACTGATTTTAGGTGTCAGATGAGTGAAGTGAACACATGCCAACTGATTTTAGGTGTCAGATGAATTTGCAATGAAATGATGTGAAAGCGGCTGATGCATCACACTATGGGAAATGTCCACTATAGAGAAAAACGTCATTCTTATAAGTGTGCGTGTGTGTGTGTGTGTGTGTTTGCACATTTGACAACCCTCTGCACCACAACTTTACACCTGGAGTGGGAGTTGGCTGTACACATACACAGATTTCTCCACATACACTCGTCAGTCCTCTCCACGACACACACTCGCCATACAAGCATCACATTTTAATCACCGCCTCTGTGAGTGTCATCTCTGCTCCTTAATTGTAGTCTGTGTGTGTATGTGTGTGTGTGTGGTGTGTCTACAGGCTGAGTTGGTGTAAACTCACAGTGAAGAGCTCTGCAGCTTTATCTTCAGCTCTCAGCTCAAACTCTTCCAGTCTGAGACAGCTGGACCTGAGCATCAATAATCTGGGAGATTCAGGAGTGGAGCTGCTTTCTACTGGTCTGGAGCATCCAAACTGTAGACTGGAGACACTGGAGTAAGTCTGACATTTCCTTTGTTTGTGTATGAGTGTGTGTGTTGTGTCTTTAAAAACTCAGATTTAAAAGCTCTATAGCCTACTGTGTTGATCAGCATTGATCAGGAGTTAAGGAATAATATGTGTGTGTTTGAAAGTGATTATATGATCTTAAATAATGACCCAAAAACGAGTGCTGCACTGAAGTTTTATTTTCCGCACAAATTCAAATCAAAAATGAAAATGTTGGTCCTCCATGCATTTACTCCTCCAACTCCTAAAACAGCCAGAAACCAGACAAGCATAGTGGCACAGCTAGTTAAACTACTCTTGCCTACCTAAACATAGCTGGAATCCACTGTGGGGCTAAACCCCCCACATGTGGCAAGACAGAAAAACAGAAACAGCACTCTTACAGAACTTGTAGATGACACTTTTGAATATAAATATTTCTCAGTTGATTATCAGCTAATATCACCCAGCCTACCTCTATCCATAGGGATATCAAAACAGGAAGGAGGAAGAGGGATAGAGACAGATGGGGGAGGGGGGGGGGCTACTAGGACCCTCAAGGCAGTGTACCAAGTGAAGGAAAACTATATTACAGACTAGATCTATTGTGCAATTATACATTCAGACAAAGGTGTTTATTTAAACCTGTTACATATGTCTACAGACTGAGGGGTTGTAAACTCACAGTGAAGAGCTGTGCAGCTTTATCTTCAGCTCTCAGCTCAAACTCTTCCAGTCTGAGACAGCTGGACCTGAGTGACAATAATCTGGGAGATTCGGGAGTGGAGCTGCTTTCTACTGGTCTGGAGCATCCAAACTGTACACTGGAGACACTGGAGTAAGTCTGGCATTTTCTTTGTGTATATGTATGTGTGTGTGTGTGTGTGTGTGGTGTGTGTGTGTGTGTGTGTTCTGTCTTTAAAAACTCAGATTGAGAAGCTCTATACTGTATTGATGTGCACTGATCAGGAGTTAAGGAATAACGTGTATGTGTATGTGTGTGTGTTTAAAAGTGAAAGGGTAATCAAGTTTCTTAAGTGCATCCTAAAACTGTGTGGAGATTGTTAGGTTTGGTTTGTGCGTGTGTGTGTGTGTGTGTTCATATGGAGGGGTGGCTTCTGTGTGGTTTTTACTGAAACTATGTCTGTGTTCAAATGCAGTGGATTCTCATCTTTATGCAGTAATTTTTATTGTGTGTGTGTGTGTGTGTGTAACGGGCGGTGCACTTCTGTGTTGTGTTGTTGTTTTAAATAATGACCCAAAACGAGTGCTGCACTGAAGTTTTATTTTCTGCACAAATTCAAATCAAAAATGAAAATGTTGGTCCTCCATGCATTTACTCCTCCAACTCCTAAAACACCCAGAAACCAGACAAGCATAGTGGCACAGCTAGTTAAACTAGTCTTGCCTACCTAAACATAGCTGGAATCCACTGTGGGACTAGACCCCCACATGTGGCAAGACAGAAAAACAGAATCAGTGCTCTTACAGAACTCATCTCATATAAATAACCCAAAAAGAGGATACATAAAATAGATACAGATAAAATTAGTGAAAATAAACTTGTAGATGACACTTCTGAATATGAATATTTATGAATATTAGATTGATTATCGGCTTGTAGCAACTGTTTCCAGTTTCCCCTTTTGTTACCTGGTTGGCTACTACTGGTGACTGTTGGATCTGTCTTGACACATGCAGTTGAAAGATGAGGAGTAGAAGGTTGATGTTCCAGTTGGTCCCAGGACCATTTATTGTAACAAATGCTGGTTTACAGATAAGTTAAAGGCAACAAAAACAAATGACTCTGAGAGTCTCTATATGGCCATACTATCTCCATGCCCCCAGACACAGAGCGGCATGCACGGTCAAAGGACTGCTTGCCCTCTCAGCCACACCCAGATGCTGTGACCTCTGCCTCTTAAGGCCCTCCCCTTGGGCTCCGCCCCTTGGCTCCCAGTTTCCCTCTAGGTGGGGAAGACACACCTGCGGCCATATGATTGCTCACTCACTCACACACACACACACACCACACAGACACACACAGACTAATATACAATACACAAAGAAAGATGAGAATTAACATAAAGCTCATTTTGGCTCCTACACAGCTAATATCACCCAGCCTACCTCTATCCATAGGGATATATCAAAACAGGAAGGAGGAAGAGGGATAGAGATAGATGGGGGGGGGGGGGGAGGGGGGGGCTACCAGGACCCTCAAGGCAGTGTACCAAGTAAAGGAAAACTATATTACAGACTAAATATATTGTGCAATTATACATTCAGACAAAGGTGTATATTTAAACCTGTTACCATATGTCTACAGACTGAGGAGGTGTAAACTCACAGTGAAGAGCTGTGCAGCTTTATCTTCAGCTCTCAGCTCAAACTCTTCCAGTCTGAAACAGCTGGACCTGAATTACAATAATCTGGGAGATTCAGGAGTGGAGCTGCTTTCTACTGGTCTGGAGCATCCAAACTGTAGACTGGGGACACTGAAGTAAGTCTTACATTTTCTTTGTGTGTGTTTGTGTTTAAATGTGAGAGAGAGTACTCAAGTTTCTTGAGTGCATCCAAAAATTGCTTTATGGGACATTGTTAGGTGTGTGTGTGTGTGTGTGTGTGTGTGTGTGTGTGTGTGTGTGTGTGTGTGTATGTGCTCATATTGAGGGGCCTATCTGGACCTATGGAATACTGTGAGTTTGTGTATGTGATTATGAGAGAGTGTGGGTGGCTGGTGGTGTGTGTGTGTGTGTGGGGGGGGGGGGGGGGTTGGGGGGGTAGTAGATTTAGATTTAGAGTGTTTTATGCATATCCTAAAACTGGGTTGTGGACAACTGATAGTTTTGTTGTGTGTGTGAGAGTATGTGTGTGTTAGTTTATGTGTGTGTTCATACTAAGGGGTGTTTTTTGTGTTTTCTGAAACTGTGTCTGTGTTCAAATGCAGTCACTCTCATCTCTATGCCTCAATTGTAATGTATGTGTAACCAGCGGTGAACTTCTGTGTTGTGTTGTTTTAAATAATGACCCAAAAACGAGTGCTGCACTGAAGTTTTATTTTCTGCACAAATTCAAATCAAAAATGAAAATGTTGGTCCTCCATGCATTTACTCCTCCAACTCCTAAAACACCCAGAAACCAGACAAGCATAGTGGCACAGCTAGTTAAACTAGTCTTGCCTACCTAAACATAGCTGGAATCCACTGTGGGGCTAAACCCCCACATGTGGCAAAACAGAAAAACAGAAACAGCACTCTTACAGAACTCATCTCATAAAAATAACCCAAAAAGAGGATACATACAGGATACAGATAAAATGAGTGAAAATAAACTTGTAGATGACACTTTTGAATATAAATATTTCTCAGATTGATTATCAGCTAATATCACCCAGCCTACCTCTATCCATAGGGATATCAAAACAGGAAGGAGGAAGAGGGATAGAGACAGATGGGGGAGGGGGGGGGGGCTACTAGGACCCTCAAGGCAGTGTATCAAGTGAAGGAAAACTACATTACAGACTAGATCTATTGTGCAATTATACATTCAGACAAAGGTGTTTATTTAAACCTGTTACATATGTCTACAGACTGAGGAAGTGTAACTTCACAATGAAGAGCTGTGCAGCTTTATCTTCAGCTCTCAGCTCAAACTCTTCCAGTCTGAAACAGCTGGACCTGAATTACAATAATCTGGGAGATTCAGGAGTGGAGCTGCTTTCTACTGGTCTGGAGCATCCAAACTGTAGACTGGAGACATTGGAGTAAGTCTGGCATATTTTTTTTTTGTGTGTGTGTGTGTGTGCTGTGTCTTTAAAAACTCAGATTGAGAAACTCAATATTGTATTGATGAGCACTGATCAGGAGTTAAGGAATAACGTGTGTGTGTGTGTGTGTTTAAAAGTGAGATATTGTAATCAGGTTTCTTAAGTGCATCCTAAAACTGTGTTCTGGGAGATTGTCAGGTTTGGTGTGTATGTGTGTGTGTGCGCATTCATACAGAGGGGTGCTTCTGTGTGTTTCCTGAAACTGTCTGTGTTCAAATGCAGTGACTCTCATCTTTATGCATTACTTGTTGTGTGTGTGTGTGTGTGTGTGTTCGTGTGTGTGTGTGTGTGTAACCGGCGGTGAACTTCTGCGTTGTGTTCTAGTCATCTCATAAAAATAACCCAAAAAGAGGATACATAAAATAGATACAGATAAAATGAGTGAAAATAAACTTGTAGATGACACTTCTCAATATGAATATTTACCAGATTGATTATCAGCTAATATCACCCAGCCTACCTCTATCCATAGGGATATCAAAACAGGAAGGAGGAAGAGGGATAGAGACAGATAAGGGGGGGGGGGGGGGGGGGGGGCTACCAGGATCCTCAAGGCAGTGTACCAAGTAAAGGAAAACTATATTGCAAACTAGATCAATTGTGCAATTATACATTCAGACAAAGGTGTTTATTTAAACCTGTTACATGTGTCTACAGACTGAGGGACTGTAAACTCACAGTGAAGAGCTGTGCAGCTTTATCTTCAGCTCTCAGCTCAAACTCTTCCAGTCTGAGACAGCTGGACCTGAGTTACAATAATCTGGGAGATTCAGGAGTGGAGCTGCTTTCTACTGGTCTGGAGCATCCAAACTGTAGACTGGAGAAACTGGAGTAAGTCTGGCATATTCTTTGTGTGCGTGTATGTGTATGTGTGTGTGTGTGTTGTGTCTTTAAAAACTCAGATTGAGAAGACCTATAATGTATTGATGAGCACTGATCAGGAGTTAAGGAATAACGTGTGTGTGTGTGTGTGTGTGTGTGTGTGTGTGTGTGTGTGTGTGTGTGTGTGTAAAAATCAGAGAGTGTAATCAAGTATCTTAGGTGCATCGTAAAAACGGTGTTCTGGGAGATTGTCAGGTTTGGTTTGTACGTGTGTCCGTGTGTGTGTGTGTGTGTTCATACTGAGGGGTGCTTCTGTGTGTTTCCTGAAACTGTGCCTGTGTTCAAATGTAGCATTTCTCATCTTTATGCATTAATTGTAATGTGTGTGTGTGTGTGTGTGTGTGTAACCGGCGGTGAACTTCTGTGCTGTGTTGTTGTTTTAAATGATGACCCAAAAAAAAGCGCTGCACTGAAGTTTTATTTTCTGCACAAATTCAAATCGAAAATGAAAATGTTGGTCCTCCATGCATTTACTCCTCCAACTCCTAAAACAGCCAGAAACCAGACAAGCATAGTGGCACAGCTAGTTAAACTAGTCTTGCCTACCTAAACATAGCTGGAATCCACTGTGGGGCTAGACCCCCCACATGTGGCAAGACAGAAAAACAGAATCAGTGCTCTTACAGAACTCATCTCATATAAATAACCCAAAAAGAGGATACATAAAATAGATACAGATAAAATGAGTGAAAATAAACTTGTAGATGAAACTTTTGAATATGAATATTTATCAGATTGATTATCAGCTAATATCACCCAGGGGCTACCAGGACCCTCAAGGCAGTGTACCAAGTGAAGGAAAACTATATTACAGACTAGATCTATTGTGCAATTATACATTCAGACAAAGGTGTTTATTTAAACCTGTTACATATGTCTACAGACTGAGGAGGTGTAAACTCACAGTGAAGAGCTGTGCAGCTTTATCTTCAGCTCTTCCATTGATAAGGAGTTAAGGACTAACATGTGTTTGTGTGTGTGTGTGTGTGTGTGTGTGTGTGTGTGTGTGTGTGTGTGTGCAGGCTGAGAAGTTGTTACCTCACAGTCCAGAGCTGTGCAGCTTTATCTTCAGTTCTCAGCTCAAACACTTCAAGTCTGAGACAACTGAACCTCAGTGGCAATAATCTGGGAGATTCAGGAGTGGAGCTGCTTTCTACTGGTCTGGAGCATCCAAACTGTAGACTGGAGACACTGGAGTAAGTCTGGCATTTCTTTTGTGTGTGTTTGTGTGTGTGTGTGTTTTTAAAAGTAAGAGAGTGTAATCAAGTTTCTCAAGTGCATCCTAAAACTGTGTTCTGGGAGATTGTTTGGTTTGGTTTGTGCGTGTGTGTGTGTGTGTGTGTGGTCATATGGAGGGGTGCTTCTGTGTGTTTCCTAAAACTGTATCTGTGTTAAAATGCAGTGATTCTCATCTTTATGCATTAATTTTAATGTGTGTGTGTGTGTGTGTGTGTGAGTGTGTGTATGTGTGTGTGTAACCGGCGGTGAACTTCTGTGTTGTTCAGAAAAGAGTATACATAAAAAGAGGATACATAAAATAGATACAGATAAAATGAGTGAAAATAAACTTGTAGATGACTCTTCTGAATATGAATATTTACCAGATTGATTATCAGCTAATATCACCCAGCCTACCTCTATCCATAGGGATATCAAAACAGGAAGGAGGAAGAGGGATAATGACAGATGGGGGGGGGGGGGCTACCAGGACCCTCAAGGCAGTGTACCAAGTAAAGGAAAACTATATTACAGACTATCTGTCTGTTGTGCAATTATACATTCAGACAAAGGTGTTTATTTAAACCTGTTACATATGTCTACAGGCTGAGGAGGTGTAAACTCAAAGTGAAGAGCTGTGCAGCTTTATCTTCAGCTCTCAGCTCAAACTCTTCCAGTCTGAGGCACTGGACCTGTGTGTGTGTGTGTGTGTGTGTGTGTGTGTGTGTGTGTGTTTTTTAAAAACTCAGACTGAGAGGCTCTATACTGTATTGATGTGCATTGATCAGGAGTTAAGGAATAACGTGTGTGTGTGTGTGTGTCTTTAAAAACTCAGATTGAGAAGCTTTATTCTGTGTTGATGTGCACTGATCAGGAGTTTAGGAATAATGCGTGTGTGTGTATAAGTGAAAGAGTAGTTTACCAAGTGCTTTACAATTAAACAAGTACATCACAGTTAAAACTTTTTAACACAGATCAGCAATTGTGTTTGTTGTGTTTCTCTCAGGCTGTGATCCTGTGATGTGATTCACAAGCAGCAGCACTGTTGCCATAGACACCAGATTTGTGTTTGTCTTGTTGTTTATGTGTGTATTTTTCTGAGGGGGCATTGGTGTGTGTTTCATTATTCTCATGTATGAGAACATCACTGAGACACAGAATAGATTCACCAGTGAAGACACTTTTATTGTAGTTCAAATGAGCCCACAGGCCAACAACAAAAGAAACCAAGAAAGTTCAGCGCCTGGACATAAGACCTTCAAACAAAGGACAAGCAAAGCTCTGTGCTCATGAGACAGGCTTCTCCTGCTCGCTGCTCTCCAGATTGACTGAGGATAAAAAGGGGTCAGGTGACCTGAGCACTGATGCATCACCAGCACACCTATATAGAGACACGGAAACAAAACAGCAGACAAACTACAGCTGAGGGAAGAGGCCAAACCCCTGGGGTATTACAGTTCTGTATGAGGTCTAAATCTGTTGTCTGGATGTTGTGTTTCTCTCAGGCTGCAGTCCTGTGATCTCACAGTGAGGAGCTGTTCATCTCTAGCTTCAGCTCTCAGATCAAACCCCTCCAGTCTGAGAGATCTGAACCTGAGAGGAAACTCACTGCAGCAGTCTGGAGTGAAGCTGCTCTCTGCTCTACAGAAAGACCCTACATATAAACTGACTGAACTACAGTAAGTAATGAATACAGCTAGCCTGGCTCTCACATACTGATCTGCTTTGCATCTCAGTCTGGCCACATTGGAAGTACCTGCAACCAATCAGATCAATAATTGCAGAGAAAAGAGAGTGGATTGCATCACAATTGGAAGCAAAACACATGTTAAGCCCACCACCATTGTGTTGGGGTAAAAGCCAGTTTTCAATTGGTTCGCTATCTCAGGCAAACAGGAAGTGGAGTTAGGCCTACTGGACATTTCTAGCAGATTAGTATGTGTGAGATCCAGACTAGAAAACAGCATAAGCAGTTATTCATTGGCCACGTGTCAGTGTGTCCACTTATGGTCTACTGCGTATGTGCAATTGACACTGTCCTTATCTTTGTGATGTGTAAAATGTAGTTAGCATATTTTAACTGGAGAACCTTTAATGAGTCATTAGTCTGACTGGAGCAGAGCTGTTCATGTTTACACATGTGAGTGTTGAGGAATCCTAATGGAGAAACCTCATACTGAGGATGATGGAATTTGCCAAATCTCCTCAACAGGTATTAACTGGTGAGTCATCAATCCTCCATCACTGTGACTGGAGCAGAGCTGCTGCAGATGCTGCAGTTTCCAGACACTCAGTACCAGATGATCATCCAGCTGCCCCACACATCTGCACTACTGGACTGGGACACATTAGGGTCTAGATTCTTATGGATGGAAATTCTCTACACTGATGAAAATAAAAGAGATATTTGTGAAATTAATGATTATTTTTTAGCCTAGAAATGTAATATGTATAATATTTGCATGTTTGTATGTATTGTATGTATGTAATATATATAGGACGTATGTGGTTTTGTAAAACTTGAGTCAGACCATTTTCTGGTTTCTCGGTCTTGTCTCAGACTTCAAAGACTCGGTCTTGACTCAGTCTCAGCCCACAGGTTGAGGAAAAAGACTCCTAATTTCAGAGCGAGTCCTCGAGACCAACAGTTTTTTAAGCTCAAGTTTAAATATTCACCATTACAAATCGATTTAAATAATTGTTCTGTAGTTGTTAACCTGATCTGGGTCCCATGATGTAGTTGTGAACATTGTGTAAATGTATCTATTAAGAAAGAATAAAGTTTGAAAGGATATTCGATATATTCTTGTGTGTATTCTAGTGTATTGTCAAAATAATTTCGTTTTGGAAATATTAGAAAAATGTTGTAGACATAGACATAGAAATCTAGACATACCACTTGCAAATTTGAATTTGCTCTGCAGGTCCTAACTATGATTCAGAGTCAGGGTGGGTTTAACATGTTGATGACAGAGCAGCACTGTTGAAGCAGTTTTGAATAGCTATCCAATAAAGTGCAGAGACATTTTGATATGCATGAATTGGTGCCGTCTCTTGGATTGGATTTGGTCTATTAGTCAGGGCCAGACCTACATCTTTCTAGATGTGGGTCTGGATTTCCAGGCCAGCAGTATAAGCATTTACATTTCCATTAGCCCACATTTATGCATTTAGCAGACACTTTTACCCCTTTTATTCCCAGTGTAGATTAGCCTGTAGGTCCAACAGTTGAATATTAACTGGGGTGATATTAAATCATGGTTATGAAAACTGATTGATTTTATGGTCTTGGTCTCGACTCCTGAAAGACTCAGTCTCGGGCTCGGTCTTGCTTTCTCAAAGAATCGGCCTTGACTCGGTCTCAACTGCATTTAAGAACCAACGGCCTCGGTCTCAACTGTCTTGACCCTTCAAAGACTCAACATAAGCGCCTGTCTCCATCATTACTGATATGTACTGTATTTACAGGATGTATGTATTTATACACTGTATACAAAGTACATATAAATATATAGCCAGCTGACCCACCCCAGCCAGATGAAGCCTAGTCCATATCCTAACACTACTCACTATAATCATACCAACTCATTCTGTAGATTGATTTACAGGTGTTTCACTCGTATACACATTGCATAGTGGGAGTCGACACAATCTAGTGCACAGCCTCCATCTCTTCACCTGCCAGAGCATCCTTGGTTTCCTTACCACACACTAGAGGGCGCTCTTAGCCTACTATTTCCAGAGCTTTAGAGTGGCACACACACCTCTGACTTGGTCATGGTGTGTTTTTCAATGCCATGTAAGTTTAAAGTGCTGTAGCCTACCGCAGTCTAAAACTTGTTTAACTCATTAATTGTCACCTAACTATTAAAAAGGAACAATTGATATTAACTTTGCATAAGAGCATATTTGTATTTCAACACAGTTTGCTCAATCATTTAAGTGTCAATCCTCTAGAGGTTTCCATGTCACACACACACACACAGAAAGACGGAGAGAGAGAAAGAGAAACACACACAAATAGACACACACACACACACACACACACACACACACACACACACACACACACACACACACACACACAGGCAATAGATCCAAGACACCATAGAGTTGACCCACTGTGTTCCTGGAGTGTAAATGTGTTTAGTACATCTTTCAGTCACTGTAATTTTGAAAGATTATGCAGAACATTTATTTGATGGATTTTCATCAGGTCTTTCATTACATCACACACACACACACACACACACACACACACACACACACACACACACAAAACTTTCATCTACTACTGTAATGTTGTTGCTACAGAAACGTTGCCTAAAACACAACTTCTACCGCAATGGAGGAGAAAGAGCAGAAAATTGACCACAAAATCAGCCAATGTAGATCACAGCTGTCTCATGAACCCCTAGGGGGTCTGTCTCCTGTGTCCGACTGTCTGCTATCTCGGCCCCAGTCTGATAGTCCTACTGTAGACCATCTGGGACCATGTCAGACTAGTTTTGGCCACATGGGGAATTATTAGAAGAACAATGAGAGGCAAATAAGGCCACCTGCCCACCTGGCCAGAAAAACAACCACAGGAAAGGCTGGTGCCTGATCAAGTATTACTGTGATTCTCTCCCCCCCCTCTCTCTCTCTTTCTCTCTCTCTCTCTGTGCCTGTTTTTAGGTGTGTTTGTGAAGTCAGCTGCTTAGATGAATAACTGCGTGTGTGTATGCATGTGTGTGCGTGTAATGATGAGGTTGATGTTGACTTTGCACACCTTGTTAGATTGGGCTTCAAAATAACAGGAAGAAATCATTCAGGCCTTCAGAGGGGCTCTCCTCTCCTCCTCCAGCGCTGCCATTGGCTGGAGGCCTTGCACTCTCTTGTGTGCTGTGGAAGGGTGTGGGCAGTGGTCCATCATTGTCAGGGAGAGAGATAGAAAGAGGTGTGTGTGTGTACATATGTGTGCCTTTGTGCTTCTGTGAGTGTGTATTTTTAATTGTCTTTGTACATGTGCTGATGTGTGCATGTGTGTGATGTATACGTGGTGTATGTGTGTCTATGTATGTGTGTAGTATAGTGTGTATACTATGTGTGTGTGTGTGTGGTATCTGAGCATGTATGTGTGGTGTGTGTTTGTGTTTCTATTAGGGATGCACCAATCCAACGTTACTGATACTTTACTGATTCCGATACATGGGTTTTTGCATATCGGTTGATACCTGATACTGATCTGATATCCCCACTGAATTAAGACACAGGCATCATCCTTAGCTTGTATTGCTCTACTCTCCTAACTGGGCATTATTTACCAAGCCAAGATAGAGCAAAATAACAGACATGTATGTAATAAAGTTATTTAGAATATAATTAAAAAATAAACAAGTGTGTGCCAATGTTATCACATTGTATTTGATGTTTGTAGGCCTAGCCTGTCACTTTAAATTTCTCCACATGAACCTAACGTCAGTAGCCTGACAAGCCATCCTACATCCTATAACATAAATGTATAGTCTGGGCATGACCGATAGACCAGGCTCAATCCTCGATGCCATCGCCTATTCAAATGGCTGATCTTTCTTGGCCACTATCTTGCTAAGAGCTGCCTGACGAGCAGCTGCAGGACGCTAGCCAGAGTGCTACAGGCTAGTTAGCTAGCTAAAAAAAACACTAAGATATGCATACCACACATAGACGTGCACTGGGCACACACCCAGATGTTAAAGATGGTAGTTTAGCCTATAATACTGTAAATGATTGGGGACAATCACAGGGTTCTGCAGTCAACAAACCACAAACTGCCATACAGTGAACAGACCCTGTGTGGATGGTCATTACTGGAACAAGCTGGAGCCATTCAGCTGTGATAAATAATATAATGGTGCCTCTTGTGGGACTACTGCTGCTTTTAAGGTGTTGAACAGCTAGATTGACACAAGGTGTTGGGAGATGCAGCCATCCTCACTAAGAGCAGGACAGAGATGGAGGCTCCGTCTCTCAAGTCTGTCCCCTCAACCCACTCTCCCTCAGTGTGTGTGTGTGTGTGGTGTGTGTTTACAGTAACCCACAGAGTCCCACATGCAGGTCACCCACTGTAAAAGGCTGAGTGTGTGTGTGTATGTGTGTGTGTGTGTGTGTGTTTGTGTCATGTATAGATTTTAGGCTACATTCCCTGTCAGTAATATTTTCATTAAGCGGCCTGCCAAGGACTCATTGATCATTTCCAGTATTATAGACCAGCCCACCATCTCTAACACATCTCCAAAACCTAAAGTCCCACACACATAGAACCCTATACCCATCTACATCTCACACACATAGAGCCCTATACCCATCTACATCTCACACACATAGAGGCCTATACCCATCTACATCTCACACACATAGAACCCTATACCCATCTACATCTCACACACATAGAGCCCTATAACCATCTACATCTCACACACATAAAGCCCTATACCTTTCTACATCTCACACACATAGAGCCCTGTACTGATCTACATCTCACACACATAAAGCCCTATACCTTTTTACATCTCAAACACATAGAGCCCTGTACCGATCTACATCTCACACACATAGAGCCCTATACCTTTCTACATCTCACACACATAGAGCCCTATACCCATCTACATCTCACATACATAGAGCCCTATACCCATCTACATCTCACACACATAGAGGCCTATACCTTTCTACATCTCACACACATAGAGCCCTGTACCGATCTACATCTCACAGAGTAGCCCCATAGAGTAGCCCACAGAAATACAGTATTGGGGGGTTTAGCAGTCACTGTTTTTCTGTGTGTTCTTCCTTCCTTTCTGTTGTGCATGGCAGCCCATAGAACTGCGGATGTGCTCTGAAGGCGTGTCCGTGACGGGGTAGTCTGAAGAAAGGGGTTTGGACATCTGAATTGTGAATTTTCAAAATGTAGTTCAAACCATTTTTCCAGGATCTCCAGCCCTACCTGGAAAGCAACACCAAAGAACGTTTTGCGACCATGATCAGGTCTCTTCAGCAGAAGCTGGTCCAGCATGTATGTGTGTATATGTGTGTGTGTGTGTGTGTATGTGTATGTGTGTGTGTGTGTGTGTGTGTGTGTGTGTGTGTGTGTGTGTGTGATCTGGCTGCAGGAGTTACTGGCCATAATGAGGTCTCATCAGCAGCAGCTGGTCCTGTGTGTGTGTGTGTGTGTGTGTGTGTGTGTGTGTGTGTGTGTGTGTGTGTGTGTGTGTGTGTGTGTACTCTGGCCATGATGAGGTCTCATCAGCAGCAGCTGGTCCAGAGTCCCCAGGACAAAGACCTGATGGCACCACCTGCAGCAGGAGACTCCTGGTATCACTGCCAGCCTCAGGGCCTCTGACAGCTTCTTCAGGTCAACCAGTAGACACAAAGAAAATAAACAAAAGAGATTTTTATCCGTCTATTTGTACAGTTTAATACAAGAGTGACTTTCAAGAAACTCCAGCAATATAGCCAATTACTGCAGTGGTCATCAGACTGGGTTATGAATACCTCCGGTGGATCTATTTTGATCAGTTATAGGGGGTAGGAAAAATAATTCTGTGAATGGTTCTCAGCTCTCAGCAGCATGAGAAGAATATGGAAAAAGATGTTAGACTATAGCCTACTCAAGTTGCCACTTCACTGTTATGTAGGCTACCATGTGTTCACAGTTTGTTTAAATGCAGCATAATAACAAAGGGAAATCCAGTGGAACCACCCAGCACTGAAAAGGTTAAAAATCAGGGAACCAGGTCAGATGTGATACTATTAGCTGATCCATGATGTCTGACTACATGCCTTAAAATGCGTCGTGGTTTATGACGTATTTATGATCAGCATATTATTATTCTAATCTAGAAATGACTGACCAGCTCCTTTGACACTGTGCCAGCACAGAGGAGACGAAGTGGGCCTGCTGGCTCTGGCTTCTCTGCTTCATGTTCATGACAGTGATCAGAGACACACAGACCCACACCTGAATGTGATTATTATTTAACTATTAACTGTTAATCATCATTAACACAATACAGACAGACTCACATACTGTTCTGTACTGAGGAGCTTACATGAGGGGTTTGATATATAAGGCTTATGGGACTAATATTAAAAGAGATGATTATCCAACCTTACCAACCAAGACATAGAATAGCTTGGATAATGCCATACCATAATATGCCATGTAAACTTCTGACTGTGTCTATGTGGCACTCATCCAGCAGAGAATCTTGGGTGTTTCAGATTTAAAAATGAAAGGTGAATTTCTAGGACAGGTTGAACCTGTTTATCCCAGTGTCTGTATATCCCAGTGTCTGTTTATCCCAGTGTCTGTATATCCCAGTGTCTGTTTATCCCAGTGTCTGTATATCCCAGTGTCTGTTTATCCCAGTGTCTGTATATCCCAGTGTCTGTATATCCCAGTGTCTGTTTATCCCAGTGTCTGTATATCCCAGTGTCTGTTTATCCCAGTGTCTGTTTATCTCAGTGTCTCAGTGTCTGTATATCCCAGTGTCTGTTTATCCCAGTGTCTGTTTATCCCAGTGTCTGTTTATCCCAGTGTCTGTATATCCCAGTGTCTGTTTATCCCAGTGTCTGTATATCCCAGTGTTGACACAACGGATCATTTTGCTTCTGAGACTTTTCCTCAGGCAGGAAAACCTCCTAGTCTTTCATAAAAACGTAAGTTTGCACTTTGTATTTCAACTGTATCTGTATGCCTGTATATTTCTGACTATGGTCAAACTTTGTGTGTTATCTGTACTATGCTATTTTGAGAATATAGCCACTCAGAAGGCTCAGGCTTGAGGGAGGTATTCTCTATGTGTTTACATATGAACATCAAAATGATCTTCTGTCACTGGGCCTGTATACAATATGACAGATAATGACAGATAACACAAATAAACAACAAATAAGAGAAAAATAGAAGTGTTAATTTATTGGTAGGTGTATAATCTAAGTTAGTCATCAAAAGAGCCCAACATAAACTTTTGAATATCCCCAGAGTGTGTAGACATGATTTGCAGTATTTTATGCACTATAGACAGAACAAAGACAGAACAAAACCTCTTTGTTAAAGTCATTAAATCATATGACCTAATGATCCAACATCTCTCATGTTGTTTGAAACAAGGCAGAATCACCAGGAGGGTAATTTCCACAGGCGTTAGAGGGGTTATGATCCCTGCAGAATTCAAATACAATAATCATCTGATTGTGTTTTTAAAAAATCTGGCATAAATAATTTGTCTTTTTTTTTATTTTATTAAATTTAACAACCTAAGTAACATGTTTACTCATCTGACAAGGTGCCCTGGTAGAGGACTTCTCTCCACTTGGCATTCAGTATTTTCACTTTCTGACGCTAGTTGGCGATGTGTTGGCTTAATGCGAGCTGACTGCTTACTAACTGAAAGGTGTTATGAAGGAGAATGAAAAGGGTGCTTAAAGACCAACCAGTTTTTAGGTTACTGTTTGTCAGTGTCTAATGAGAAGAGATAAGAAACACCCTACCCAAAATGAATTCATTATTTAAATCACATTTATCACACTGCTGCACTTTCATCTCCTGACAATTTTGTGTTATCAAGTTAGTTAGTTTCTAATTGTGCTGTAGCTTGAATCTTTATCCTCTTTTTGTTAGTTGCTCTGGATAAAAGCGTCTGCTAAATGCATTATTGTAAATATAGCGTCTTAATTTACCCCATGAAGGTGTAGAGAGAGTTTTCAATTGACTGAAAAGTATGTTTCCTTTGAGAATTCTTTTTGTGTGTGTGTGTGTGTGTGTGTGTGTGTGTGTGTGTGTGTATGTATGGGTGTGTATGGGTAGACACATATCTGTATTTATTTCCTGTGTTGGAGTAACTCTCATCTCTAGGCCTTAATTGTGTAAACCTCACAGTGCAGAACTGTGCAGCTTTATCTTCAGCTCTGAGCTCAACTTCTTTTTTAGTCATAAAAAACTCTAAATATTACATTGTATGTAATGTAGACCTTCTGGCCTGAGCACACAAAGTGGGTGCAGCTCAATTAACCAGTTTCACCCAACCTGTAGACTATTACACAGCTAACAGCCTGACCGACATGTGCAAAAATTCTTTTAAAACATTGTCCAACATAGGTGAAGGTGATGTTAAGTGGGTTTGGTTGGTTGCATGATTTATGATAGATTGGCTGTATTCACCATCTGAAACCAGCTAAAAGTTACTGGCATGAGCTTTTTTCTGCAGAATTGTGTTGTCTGTATTGAGATGTAGTGAACTGTAATGTGTGTGTATGTATGTGTGCAGGTTATGGGAGTGTGATTTCACAAAGAAGAGCTGTGCAGCTTTATCTTCAGCTCTCAGCTCAAACTCTTCCAGTCTGAAACAGCTGAACCTGAGTGACAATAATCTGGGAGACTCAGGAGTGGAGCTGCTTTCTACTGGTCTGGGGCACCCAAACTGTAGACTTCTGAAACTGGAGTAGGTCTGACTGTGTGTGTGTGTGTGTGTGTGTGTGTGAGAGAGAGAGAGTGTAAGGGGGGGGGGGGGGGGGGGGGGGGGGGGGGGGTGTAGTAGTTAAAAAAAAAAAAAAGAGGTAGTCAAACTAACCACTGAACCAGTGCATAGCCTATTATTCAATATCTATATGGAATGATTTTAATACAAACCAAATTAACCGAATTAACTTAATTAGTGGAATAATTGACTATAGAATTTTTTTATCACACACTCATTAATGGTGTGACCGTAGCAGCTTGCTATTACTTATTGACACAAGAGGGTGATTCGTCACATGGACATATATTGTTATAGCCCACTATAGCTTGTGCAAGTTCAATATTATGAAAGTAAATATCCAAATGTATAACAACATAAACTGATCTGGATAAAAACTGTAGGCTTTAAGGTACATAAACTGTTTAGAGGTGTGTTAACTACAGGGACGTGCACAGGAATCTGAAAGGGCAGTTGCTCTGAACTGAAGAAAGGGCCCGCCCCCCCCCTCCAAAAAAAAAAAACACACAAACAGCAACCATAACAAAAAACACAATCTAACAGGGAGAGATGGAATGCCTTTAGCTGCCTCCTTTCGCTGTCTCTCCCTCTCCTGAATCCGTCTCTTTTCCGTCGGCATTGTCTTTTTTTTTACACAACACACCTGATCCAAGCGTTATGATTAGATGTCAGTTATGGCATTATGAACATCAAAAAGTTTGGCAGAGGATGTACGCAGAGGGACAAGTGGTGGAGACTGAGAGAATGTGACAGCCATCTTTAACATGCGGATAAAAGTAAACTAGAAATGCTTTTTGTTGTCACTACTAACATATCCATCAGCGACGTATAGGTTTGTTTGTTTTTCAGCTAAGCCAGTAGAACTCTCAGGAAAGGAGACCAACCTAGCTAGCTGTCAGATTTTTGCTAGTAGTTGCCTGTAGGCTCACTGAATGTGGCAAACTGGACATTTGGTTTCAGATAAGTTGATGTTGATCATTTATTTTATTGTAGGCTACATCTCATCTCAAGCTCACCTTCTACTGCAACGCAACGGCATCTTTAGAGCGGTCGTCTCTCGTCGCGAGTGCCGGCCGGTTTGTCGCCTGGTTAGGGCTCATTTACACCAAAGCGTGGCGTTGAGGGGGCGGGGGTCAGGCAGCGCGGTACAGGGAACGTGGACTGTATAGTGTGAAAGGCAGAGTAGAACGCAACGCTCGAGACTGTGCACGTCTATGGTTAACTATATTTACAGATGGATAAACGCTATTTCTGAAATTAAGGAATTCGCAAATCGTGTTTACTATAGCCCTGTGTGTGTGCGTGTGTGTGTGTGTGTGTGTGTGTCAAATTTACAATTTTGTTTGCATGTGTATTAAAGGCATTAAAGGGGACATATTATGCAAAAATTATTTTTTGCGTGATTTTGTATTTCTGTTTGGGTCCCTGATGCTTCAACAACCACTACAAAAAAAAAAAACATCCAAAAATAACATCCATCTGGTTTCTGTGAATCAGTTTAGAGTTTTGTCAGAAAACGTGCTGTGATGAACCATTTGGATGTTTAGCCTAGACTGCCATCTGGTTAGGGAAAACCACCCTGGAAATTTGCCTCACCCACTGGATACAGCAGGTTTATTCAATTCTCTGATACTAGATAATCAACGTTCTAGCTAGCCTCGCTACATGTTCCGTAGCTGCAGTGGTCAATTGCAAGCTACGGAATTCTGTAGCTATAGTTACTTCCAAGTTAGAAAGTCTAAGGGACTGGTTTATTTGGGTGTAAATGGGTGTAAATGGGTCTTCCAAATTAACAATGACCCAGTGACCCAAAGGATACCTTCAGATTAGTTACAGAGTAGCTTAAGGACAACAGACAAGGTTGAGTAGCCAGCACAAAGCCCTGATCTCATTCCTACAGAAAATGTGTGTGCAGCACAAGAAGACCTAAAAACCTGGCCCTGTTACACCAGTTTTGAAAAGAGGAATAGGAAAACTATTGTGAGAAGCTTCTGGAAGGATACTCAAAACTTTTGACCTAAGTGAAAGTTTCAAAGTCATTCTACTAAATACTAAGGAAGTGTATGTACATTTTTGACTGAATAGATAGAATGATAGAAATAAACCTCTAGAAAATTATTTTTTCTCTTTATTCTTTATTCTATTGTGTTCCTCTGTAAAGAAAAAATCCTCTGTGTACCTTGAAACTGTACTGTGAAGATTATGTGTGTTTTCATGCATTTGTCAGTAACCATGCCTCTGATTGTGCCCCTGAAACTGTGTTGTTTGTGTTTAAAAGCAGTAATTACCTCCACTGAGGTTATGTTTTTGCCAGCATTTGTCTGTCTGTCTGTTTGTCTGTGTGCAAGATAACTTGGAAACTAAGAAAAAACTGCACGGATTTGGATGACATTTTCAGACAACGTGGGTATTAGGACAAGGAATGGATGATTCAATTTCGTTGGTGATCTGGAACATCACCGGGAATTTGTATTGCTTCAGTGGCCCGGTGCCTTGGTGGAGGTCTGTGCTCTGAGTGCTTTTCTGGTTCTCATCTTTATTACTTAATGTGTGTATATCTGTATGTACAGACTGTGGCATGGTAACCTGACCGAGAAGAGCTGTGCAGCTTTATCTTCAGCTCTCAGCTCAAACTCTTCCAGTCTGAAACAGCTGGATCTGAGTGGCAATAAACTGGGAGATTCAGGAGTGAGGCTGCTTTCTACTGGTCTGGAGCATCCAAACTGTAGACTGGAGACACTACAGTAAGTCTGGCAGTTTGTGTCTGAGTGAGTGCGTGAGTGAGTGAGAGAGAGGGGAAGAGATGTGTGTGTATGCAGTGATAGTGGGGCATTGACTTTGGATGGAGTTTTATTTGATTAAAAACTCATTCAGTTATTCAAATGTTTCTATTAAACAGCAGCTCTGTTAACCAGATAACTGGTAAATAAATGGTTAAATGTCTTTATTTGTTTCATTTATTTACTGGAGACGGATTTCTATTTGTATTGTTAAATGTGTTTCTCTCAGGCTACATTACTGTAACCTCTCAGTGAGGAGCTGTTCATCTCTCGCTTCAGCTCTCAGATCAAACCCCTCCAGTCTGAGAGTGCTAGATCTGAGATACAACAAGCTGCAGCAATCTGATGTGGAGCTGCTTTCTGCTCTACAGAAAGATTCTTCATATAATCTGACCGAACTATGGTAAGCAAATTCATAATCATTGCATCTATTTTATGTTGCTATTCAAACATGTGTCAGTGTCAGCTACTGTACTGTCCACGTGTGTCATTTAAAGTGTCATCATTAGTGCATTGTCTGAAGTTAGGGATTCAACTGGAGAACCTTTAATGACTGATTAGGCTGACTGGAGCAGAACTGCTCTACATGTTTACACATTAGTGTTGAGGAATCCTAATGGAGAAACCTCATACTGAAGATGATCTGACAAATCTCCTACAACAGGTTGAATTAACTGGTGAGCCATCAATCCTCCATCAGTGTGACTGGAGCAGAGCTGCTGCAGATGCTGCAGTTTCCAGACACTCAGTACCAGATGATTATCCAGCTGCCCCACACATCAGCACCACTGGACTGGGACACAAAAGGCTCTGTTTTCTAGTGATGTAAACTCACCATCTCTAAACTGATCAAATCAATTTAATGATTATCCTTAGATATGGGTCAAGCCTGAGTTCATCCTGTGAATGAAATGTTCATCGCTACGCTGTCATGAGCACATTAAAGTTTCTTTTGTCCTAAACTAGTTTGTTTCAGTGTGGTCAGTTCAATCACTCATGTGAAATGTTGGCTCTTTACATCAAGCAAAGATCTAAATGTTGTCTGCCCAGCACTGACCAGCAGACCAGCAGACATATAGGAAATATTGGAAAAGGTAAAGCGTAAGTGAAATTTGAATTTTTAATTTTCAATTAGCATTTACATTTTAAGATCTGGCAATAATATAGGCCAACCAGGATGACAATGGAAATGAAATGAAAAATTGACGTTTTAAATGTATTTTTTATTTTTAAAGCCAAATCTAAACATTTCTTTTCATTTTTAATTTTGGCAGGATGCCAAAATGTGTAGCTGCACTAGGGGCCCGTCGCGAGGTGGGATGGTGAAACACATTTTGAAGCAGTATTATATCATTCGAAATACAGGCTATATTCTTCCCGTCAAAATAGGGTGTTGTAACCTACATATTTATACCAAGCATTGGAAATATGGTGTTGTACATAGATAGCGAGAAGCGTTCATTTTAATGATGAAATTATTTGATGATGACAGAGACAGGTCGTCTGTTACGTCTGTCTGTATGTCTGCATAAATTCTACATATTCTACATGTGATGCTCACACACACATTTTCTCTCTCCCTTGCTCCCCCGTCTCTGTGTACCACTTGCGCGCACTGCGTGCGCCCCCTGACGGCAAGGTAAGGAAAGAAAACAAGGAAACCTGGCAAACAAAAGTCTACCTGCAAACCACCTACGGAGAAAAGAAAGTGAAAACTCGCCGTCGCGTATTACCACGAGGTCTGTACATTACGCCTTCTTCCAGAGGTGGATAAAACTTATCGTTGAGAACGTAAGTTTGCTTTGGCAAAAACATTACTTGTCAAAAAGTTTGTCATACAAACATCAGGGATTTTAGCAAAAGAGACCTTATTAGAGGAGTATTCTCTTAGCATTTCAGTCTAACTTTTGGCCTAGCGTTGGATTCTGCTCACCGATAGGTGAGCGCCTGTCCGGAAATAGGCCTATCGTTAATTCGCACAGCTAAGCTTTTGATGTCAGAAATAGCCTAGCTTTTCTTTGTAGCCTACAAGTTCCATGGTAATTTACAGAGAAAATAATGTGGAGTGAGTCTAACCGAAACAATGTGAAAGTTATAGGTTGATTTATTAAGTGCCTATCCGAGCGCTACTAAAATCACTCCTGCTTGTAACTGTGTGACTAGTAACGTCCACAATTCTGCAGTGCAAAGTGCAGCTACGATGGCGCACCTAACGTACAACGAGGCTTCTGGCTACGTGAACTTCGATTACTGTAATTCTATTGACATTTCACCCCCAACCAAGCATGCTATTATGAACACATGGAATATGCTTCTCGTTGTAACGTTATCTGCCTTAATCGATCGGCCCGTGTTTTTTGCACCGCGGCTTGAACTGAAGTTAGAGCAGGCCTACGTTAAGCGTCACTTTTTCTATGGAAGGCTGTACAGGCCATAACGCCTATATTCGTCCGTTTTTTGTTTACTTAAAATCTACGGTCATGTATTAGTGAGGCAATGGTCATAGGAGAAGAGATAGTGGGGCGACGAGGAGTGTTGTGTAAGGGCTTGGGTATTTAACTGATGATTCAGAAGCAATTCATTAGTTTACTGGGCTTACTGAAAATAGAATGTTTCTCTTTTTGCACATGCAGAGATGAAATTAAATGATGAGACAAACTTTTCAGTATTTTGTTTCGGTATGTTGTTATATTGATTTAGTGAGGGGGTGATAATTGCTTATTACTTAATTCATTAGATAAGATTCAACTTTATTGTCATTATACATGTATGAATACAGAGTAACAAAATACAGTTTAGCCTCTAATCAGAAGTGCAAATAGCTGGAAGTGCAATATGTGCAGTATGTACAGTTAAGAGCAGTTGTGTACAGATAAGGTCAGTGTAAAGGTGGGAATAAATATGTGCAGATTATGTACAAAAAGTAATGGGAGCAGTTATGCACAGATAGGGCAGTGTAAAAGATGGGTATAAATTAGTATTGATTTACAAAAGAGCAATATGCAGATGAAGTATGTTAATATACAGATGTTCTATACTACTATACATAAGGCAAATATACAGATGTACAGATATACAGATGTAATATGGACAAATATACAGGTGTGTAGATATATTAATATATGTATATACAGATGTATAGATGTGTAGTAGAAGATAGGCAGAGTGCTATGGATGTATGTACAGTAGTGAAGAGAAGCGCTGTGAACAGATTATGCCATGGTGTAGCGTGAATAGGAAGGGTCAGCAGGGGACAGATGTGGGGAAGAAGCTGTTCCAGTAGGACAGATGTGGGGAAGAAGCTGTTCCTGAACCTGCTGGTTTTAGCTCCTGAAGCGCCTCCTGGAGGGGTGGAGTTGAAAGAGTCTGTCGGCCGCATGAGAGGAGTCCCTGCGCGCCCGGCGTAGACATCTCTTCTTGTGGACGTCCTAAATAGCAGGGAGTGGAGCCCCTGTGATGCATTGAGTGGTTTTCACCACCCACTGCAATGACTTGCTGTCAGCGACAGAGCAATTCCCATACCAGACTGTGACACAGTTGGCCAGTTACATACATCATTACATTCATCGAAAAATTAGTCGACTAATCGAAAAAAGTAATTGTTACATTAATCGTTTAACAAAATAGTTTTGGACAACCCTGCAGATAAATCGCATCATCTGGACAGAGTGAATTTGATTGCATTTGATTTGTTTGTACACCATCCCTCGCACCTGCCCATGGCACAAATCATGTCACTCTCCAGTGAGTACATAGCAGACAAATGTAGCCAAGTAGCCTAGATGTATGTTTTTTTTCATTTGCTAGCAAGCATTAACCTACACTTAAAATACTTTTTCTAAACTTAACACAGCAAAACACCCACTTCACACAATTAGCCAAACAATTCGTTTTTTTCATCAAAAGCACATTTTTTTTAACAAAACACACAGTCTGAATCAAAAATTAAGTAATTCTACTGAACACTGTGTGTTTTCTTTACACTGTGAACATGTAGTCAGTCAGACTATACTGACTTTTAAAATGCTAACAAGTCATGGCATTTCTGAAACTACGTTCATTTCCATGTGTTTCAAATCCACGACTTCATGGACTACATTGACTTCAAAACCTGGTTCCATTTACTAACAATAACCAGCAATTATATTTGTGTGAGTGTTTACAGTGATGTGTGCAGTCAGTCATTTTACATGACATAATGAATATTCCATAGAAATTCTTCAAGGACTGTTGCAGATGCACAGGCCTACAGTCATTCCCAGCCACTAACATGCTTTTACCCAATCTGTAATCACTTTTTTTCAAACCTCTAAATACAACAAATTATCAGTCTGTTGTCCACACTTGTCAACCTGTCCAGTTGCAATTGAAATTGAAGATGGTTTGTCTAGTTTTCCTTTTCTGATTTTTTTTCCTAATTATCTGTTCAGTGTTCATTCAAGAATTATCTTCTATGTAACCGTTGTGCTGGCGTGGTCTAAGCTTTTATGCATAATTCCTTTTTTCCCTTACATTACTTTTACTTTTATACTTTAAGTAGTTTTGAAACCAGTACTTTTACACTTTTACTTGAGTAAAAAGCTTGAGCTGATACTTCAACTTCTGAAGAAGTCTTTTTAAGCCCTAGTATCTATTCTTCTGTCTGAGTAATGAATGTGAATACTTTTGACATATCTGTTTGCTCTAGCAAAAATCCAGTTTTGCACAAACCTGAAATCAGTCACATCATCCTGAGGTTTGGAGTCAGCATTAGTGTCAGATGTGGTGGTTTGATTCTCATGTGTATTGATTAGCTGTTGTGCTACTGACATTCCCTGTCCTGTTATTTGATCATTCCTGCAATATAACCAATTACTGCAGTGGTCATCAGACTGGGTTATGAGTACCCCTGGTGGATCTATTTTGATCAGTTATAGGGGGTAGGAAAAATAATTCTGTGAATAGTTCTCAGCTCTCAGCAGCTTGAGAAGAATATGGAAAAAGATGTTAGACTATAGCCTACTCAAGTTGCCACTTCACTGTTATGTAGGCTACCATGTGTTCACAGTTTGTTTAAATGCAGCATAATAACAAAGGGAAATCCAGTGGAACCACCTAGCACTGAAAAGGTTAATAATCAGGGAACCAGGTCAGATGTGATACTATTAGCTGATCCATGATGTCTGACTACATGCCTTAAAACACAACGCGTTTCATGACGTATTTCTTATGATCAGCGTATTATTATTCTTATCTAGAAATGGCTGACCAGAAATATCTTTAAGACACACTGGCAGATATCAGATAGCAGTCCTGTCTCTCTGCTGCATTCCCCCAAGCTGCCTGCTGCATTTCTGTGGCAGCTCCTTTGGCACTGTGCCAGCACAGAGGAGATGAAGTGGGCCTGACAATGACTTCTCTGCCTCATGTTCATGGCAGAGATCAGAGACACACAGACCCACACCTGAATGTGATTATTATTTAACTATTAACTGTTAATCATCATTAACACAATACAGACAGACACACATACTGTTCTGTACTGAGGAGCTTACATGAGGGGTTTGATATATAATATTAATGTATAATATTAAAAGAGGTGATTATCCAACCTTACCAACCAAGACATAGAATAGCTTGGATAATACCATACCATAATATGCCATGTAAATTTCTGTCTGTGTCTGTGTGGCACTCATCCAGCAGAGACTCTTGGGTGTGTCAAAGGTGAATTTCTAGGACAGGTTGAACCTGTTTATCCCAGTGTCTGTTTATCCCAGTGTCTGTTTATCCCAGGGTCTGTTTAACCCAGTGTCTGTATATCCCAGTGTCTGTTTATCCCAGTGTCTGTATATCCCAGTGTCTGTATATCCCAGTGTCTGTATATCCCAGTGTCTGTATATCCCAGTGTCTGTATATCCCAGTGCTGACGCAACAGATCATTTTGCTTCTGACAAGTTTCCTCAGGCAGGAAAATCTCCTCGTCTTTCATTAAAATGTAAGTTTGCACTTTGTATTTAAACTGTATCTGTATGCCTGTATAATAAGCAACGTTACATAGTGCTGTTATAGCCGATAGGAGGCCGCAACGAGTTTGAAAGAGGCGTCGTTCATCCTGTTAAGACTTGATGTGCCATTTCATTTCATTGCCATTTCAGTTCATTTCTGACTATGGTCAAACTTTGTGTGTTATCTGTACTATGCTATTTTGAGAATATAGCCACTCAGAAGGCTCAGGCTTGAGGGAGGTATTCTCTATGTGTTTACGTATGAACATCAAAATGATCTTCTGTCACTGGGCCTGTATACAATATGACAGATAATGACAGATAACACAAATAAACAACAAATACGAGAAAAATAGAAGTGTTCATTTATTAGTAGGTGTATAAACTAAGTTAGTCATCAAAAGAGCCCAACATACACTTTTGAATATCCCCAGAGTGTGTAGACATGTTTTGCAGTATTTTATACACTATAGACAGAACAAAGACAGAACAAAACCTCTTTGTTAAAGTCATTAAATCATATGACCTAATGATCCAACATCTCTCATGCTGTTTGAAACAAGGCAGAATCACCAGGGGCATAATTTCCATGGGGGTGAGAGGGGTTATGATCCCCGCAAAATTCAAATACAACCAGTAGGCCTCCCTTATAATCATCTGATTGTGTTTTTAAAAAATCTGGCATAAATAATCTGTCAATTTGTTTCATTTTATTAAACTTAACAACATGTTTACTCATCTGACAAGGTGCCCTTGTAGAGGACTTCTCTCCACTGGGCATTCAGTATTTTCACTTTCTGACACTAGTTGGCGGTGTGTTGGCTTAATGCGAGCTGACTGGTTACTAACTGAAAGGAGTTGGGAAGGAGAATGAAAAGGGTGCTTAAAGACCAACCAGCCCAAGACCATTAGGTTACTGTTTGTCAGTGTCTAATGAAAAGAGATAAGAAACACCCTGCCCAAAATGAATTCATTATTTAAATCACATTTATCACACTGCTGCACTTTCATCTCCTGACAATTTTGTGTTATCAAGTTAGTTAGTTTCTAATTGTGCTGTAGCTTGAAGCTTTATCCTCTTTTTGTTAGTTGTTCTGGATAAAAGCGTCTGCTAAATGCATTATTGTAAATATAGTGTCTTAACTGAAAGTAGCTGTTTGCTAGTTTATGAGGTAAAGCAAAGGGAGGATGCCACAAAATAATTGTGCTCATAGGACTTTGTTGATAAGTCGAGTTTTCTCTCTCAAGCAATTGTGGTGCAATGATTAAGCTAAGTAATAAACATTAGTGAAATTAAAATGTAACATGTCTATAATTTGATTGATTGACAACAAAATAGATTACATCAAAAGTAATGAGCCTAGAATGACAGAGCCAGAACAGAGAGAGAGTGGCTCATGGTTCATGGTCTGAGGGAGAAACGGCACTGGAGACACATACACACACACACACACACACACACACACATAGCCTACCTCTCAAAAGTTGAAATTTGTGAATAGGAAACACTGCAAATCAGTGACACATGCAGTCTTTTGTAGACATAGAAGATGGCGTCCAAAGCAGACCATCACAACACCTCCATGTTTGACAGATGGCATTAAGCTCTTCTTGCATCTTTTCAATTGTTGTGCATCTCACAAATGCTACATTTAAGATAAAAAGTGGCTTTTTCAGGAAAACAAAGTGTAACCCCTTCAGGAAATACTGATAAGTTTCCTTCATTATCCATGTTAGTGGTGACACAGGGCATATAGGGAATACAAGTTTGTGATTTGATTTGATTTTAAATTTTATGTGATTTCCCGGTGTATGGATGGAATATTAAGTGTTTTCATTCATGTGTACGTCATTAATATTATGTCTTTAATTACCGTATTGGCCCAAATATAAGATGATCCTGAATATAAGATGACCCCCTTTTTCAGACTAATTTTGGGGGGAAAAAGACAAAAGAAAACTTTTTTTGTAGACCAAGTTTTGCCTCATATAGTAAATCATTTTATTTGAAAATGCTGGTGAAAAGTCATTGGAAAACATTTAAAATTTTGATCATTACTATAAATCACAGCATTAGATCCAGTTAATTGTTCTGTTCTGTAAATGTAACATTTAAATTGAATGAATAGTAGGCTACCATATGAATGATCATTTTCCATGAAAGTGAAAACTATACGCTGTAGCCCATCTACGAGGCAGAAATCCACATGCATTACTCATAGAGGTCTGCATAGAGGCTAAAGCCTTGCATGTCTAAGGGGTGAATTGGCCCCTAGCTGTCTGTCTCTGACTTTCCTTCCCCAATAAGCAAAGTTACATAGTGCTGATTTGGCCAATAGGGGGCTGCAATGAGTTTGAAAGAGGCGTCGTTCATCCTGTTAAGACTTCATGTGCCATTAAAATAATTTTGGAAACATTATTTTAAGGTATGAAAAATTCTATGGTGTTGCTTTAATTCATGTCCGGAATAATTATGTGAAAATGGAGTATTTTATAATCCTCTTTCCAAAGCAGCCCATCCTTTATAAAATGATGAACCTAGTAGTAAGCAGGGGGCAAAAGATCAGTTCCTATTGACCAGAACCAGCTTAGCCAAACCAGCCTGCTGACAAGGGCAAGTAGGGGGTCCAAAAGATCAGTTCCTATTGACCAGAACCAGCTTAGCCAAACCAGCCTGCTGACAAGGGCAAGTAGGGGGTCCAAAAGATCAGCTCCAATTGACCAGAACCAGCTTAACCAAGCCAGCCTGCTGACAAGGACAAGTAAGGGGTCCGAAAGATCAGTTCTTATTGACCAGAAACAACTCAGCCACACCAGCCTGCTGACCAGGAGAAGAATGTGGAGGGGCTCCAAAAGGACCAGTCTAAGAGGCCGTCCACATGGCAACATTTTTGAAAACAGAAGTTTCTATGCGTTTTGACCTTGCGTCCACATGGCGACGGCATTTTGGGTGACCTAAAATGGAGTTTTTTGAAAATGGGTTCCAGAGTGGAAAAATCTGAAAACGCAGTCGTTTCGTTGCCGTATGGACAGTAAAGCAGTGAAGATCCCTGGCACACAACAAGAGGTAAAAACGACAATGGAGGACAATGGAGTTGTGTTTGTGCTGCAGACGCTTCTAACTTCTAAAACACCAGCGGAGACGCATACACAATCACACGCGGCGGATTCTTTTAAACCCATCACGATGTAGAACGAGAAGGGCCACCAGAGGAAGATTTTGGGTGAGACCTGGCAGAACCAGTTGCTGGTGGGACAACTTCGCTAATGGCCTTGTCGTGGACGATAAATGGAGAGCAAATTTTCGAAGGTCCAGAGCTTCTCTTGTGGCCCTGAGTGAAGAACTATTGAAGGCCAAACAACCAATATGAGAGACGCAGTCGACACACTGAAGAAGGTTGCCTGTACGCTGTACTACTTAAGTGACGAGGGAAGGCTATGGAAGATAGCTAACTCTTTTGGACTGTCGCAACAGGCTGTGTCGGTCATCATAAGATAGACATGCAAAGCCATTGCTCTCCACCTCAGTCCGCAATATATTAAACTACCTTTCACGGAACCCGAGACAGAGGAGCTTGTTTCAGGCTTTCATCGTGTACATGACATGCCACAGTGTTTGGGAGCAGCCGACGGGACCCACGCTGAAATAAAGCAGCCATCCTCCAACACCATGGACTACATAAACAGAAAGGGTAAACATTACCTAAACATAGAAGCAGTGTGTGACTACAAGTACCGCTTCATGGCTGTAGTTATAAAGTGGCACGACGCACGAGTGTTTACTTAAGGGCTATGGACATTAATTTGAATGACCTGCCAGATGTAATTTACACCTGCTTTGTTCTCCACAACTACTGCGAGGCAACTAGAGAGACCATGGACGAACACTCTGTGTTGAGCACCATACAGTGTGATCAGGAAGTACAACCTTGCACAGAAAGCAACAACTACCTGACTGACTGTAATGAGACAGAGGGGAAGAGGGTGAGAAGAGTGGTCACAAAGTTCCTTGACCCTTGAGCAGAGTGCTTTAACTGCTACTGTTAAACTTGTATATAACGTTTGTTGAAAATGTGTGGATTGAGTGAAATCTGTGGGTGCTGTAAATAAACAGTAATTCGTCATCTTCTTGTTGTGTTTGTTCGGTTTGAACTAAGCAGGCGGAAGAG
Organism: Tenualosa ilisha; assembly: GCA_015244755.2. Taxonomy (NCBI): domain Eukaryota; kingdom Metazoa; phylum Chordata; class Actinopteri; order Clupeiformes; family Clupeidae; genus Tenualosa; species Tenualosa ilisha. Next base: position 669,844 of record PYXC01000137.1, on the reverse strand, counting down.
GAAGGACTCTATATGCATGCGCTCTCTGGTGTTGGTGTGTCCAGTGGCTCTGGCTATATCTGTTTACAGCGCCACATATAGGTGTGGAATATGTATTACATCGTTTTCACTCAGTGTTCCGTTGTCGTGAGGACGCGGATATTTTTCACTCCGGCTCGTGTGTGGACAGAGATTTTTTTCAACCCGCAGAAAAAAAAAAAACGGGACCGTTGTCGTGTGGACAGGGCCTCAGTGACTGGGGACAGCACTAGTCATAGACCTATGACAGGTTTTAGATAGAGACTGGAGAACAGATACTCATTGTTAAAGTGATGATGCCTAGATCAGGTGACTAGCTGCTTTCTGATTTTAGACCCCAGAAAAATACTCTTTGTGTTTCTTACACAGGAAATGACTGTAGATCTGCCTACAACATGAGTCAACATGGAGATTCTGCTGTTGGGTATGGAAGTGCTAGGGGTGTGTGTGTGTGTGTGTATGTGTGTGTGTGTGTGTGTGTGTGTGCATGCGTGCGTGTGTCTTGTCTTTCTCATTATTAGGTTTGATGGTGTTTTATCTAAACATAGTCATCTCTTGTCACACCTTTTACACTGTGTTATTATCAGTGATGGCCCAATTCAGAAAAGAAGACCAGACTCTCCTGCATCCAGCTGTGTGTCCATGAAGAGTGACTGCTCAAAAGAAGGGGGCATCAACTTTACTAAGGGAGGCAGTCATCATGACCACAGGTATTGGTGGGCTGCTGCCCAGTACATTTGTGTAGAGATCAGAACCATGTGACTGGCAATCAATATTTTAGGCTCTTGACCTGTAATCTTGAGTGTCTTGATTGCAAGAAAGTTACCATCATGCACAGAATAACACATATACTGACACACACACACACACACACACACACACACACACACACTCGCACACACACATACACACACAGAGGAAGAGAGAAAAACACACATACACACACAGAGAGAGAGAGAAAACGATGAAGAAATTATCCAAGGTCAAAGGTCTCCTGTTACACTCTTGTTTTACAAAAATGCAAGTAGAACTACAGTTTGAAGTTTCTTTAGAAGAGCCCCTGAACTTAACTGCTGTGTGTTATGTTTACTTTGCTGAAGGCCAGTGGATGAGAGACCAGACTCTCCTGCACCAAGCTGTGTGTCCATGAAGAGTGACAGGTCAAAGGAGGAGATCATGAACTTCAGAGAGGAAGACACTCATCCTGATCCCAGGTAGAGAGAGTTGGTCTTCATCCACTTCTCCAGTACTGTTATGTAGACCATCGTCATGTTATTCCAACATTCTCTCCAGTCTAATTCTTGTAATTCACAACTTAATGTTGGAGATTGCATTCTACTGTCATATTCTGGGTAACTCTGTATTCCAGTGTCTAAATACCCACATAAACCCCCTGGCGTATTTATTAAGTGGAATAACCCCCCCGCCCCCTCATATTTCTTAAGTGGAATAACTCCCCCGCCCCCTCATATTTATGAAGTGGAATAACCCCCCCGCCCCCTCATATTTATTGAGTGGAATAACTCCCCCCCCTCATATTTATTGAGTGGAATAACTCCCCCGCCCCCTCATATTTATGAAGTGGAATAACTCCCCCGCCCCCTCATATTTATTAAGTGGAATAACTCCCCCGCCCCCTCATATTTATGAAGTGGAATAACTCCCCCGCCCCCTCATATTTATTAAGTGGAATAACCCCCCGCCCCCCCTCATATTTATGAAGTGGAATAATTCCCCCGCCCCCTCATATTTATGAAGTGGAATAATTCCCCCCCCCCCGCCCCCTCATATTTATTAAGTGGAAAAAACCCCGCCCCCCCACCCCTCCAGCATATTTGTTATATTTGGTTTAGGGACACAAACTGTCTTCAGAAGGTAAAACAATCAAAACAATCAAAGCAACACAGATGCAACTGTAACTGAAATTTGAATTCAGGTGAATTAAAATTGAAGTTGCGGTTACATCTGTGTTGCTCCAATTTTTTAAATGTTATTATCAAAACCACCCCCATGGTTGATGCACCAGGTGCACACAGAAGCACAGTGAATCTGCACTCTTTTGTCTTCAGAAGGTCTCATAACCCCTTTTCATTACTTTTGCCCTTTTCAATACTTTTTCTGACTATTGCTAATGCATAACGTGCTGAAATAAGCAGATATTTGCAGATAAATGCATGTTTGTTATTTGATTTTATTTTAAATTTTATGTGAATTCCCAATGTATGGGTGGAATATTAAGTGTTTATCTAATTATGTCTTTAATTACCATATTGGCCCGTATATAAGATGGTCCTGAATATAAGATGACCCCTTTTTCAGACTAATTTTTGGGGAAAAAAGACAAAAGAAGAACTTTTTTGTAGACCAAGTTTTGCCTCATATAGTAAATCATTTTATTTGAAAATGCTGGTGAAAACTCATTGGAAAACATTTAAAAAGTTGGCAAATTTTTTGATCATTACTATAAATCACAGCATTAGATCCAGTTAATTCATGTGGATAAATGTAACATTTAAACTGAATGAATAGTAGGCTACCATATGAATGATCATTTTCCATGAAAGTGAAAACAATACACTGTAGGCCATCTCTGAGGCAGGAATCCACATGCATTACCCATAGTGGTCTGCATAGAGGCTAAAGCCTTGCGTAACAAGGACAAGTAGGGGGTCCAAAAGATCAGTTCCTATTGACCAGAACCAGCTTAGCCAAACCAGTCTGCTGACAAGGACAAGTAGGGGGTCCAAAAGATCAGTTCCTATTGACCAGAACCAGCTTAGCCAAACCAGCCTGCTGACAAGGACAAGTACGGGGTCCCAAAGATCAGTTCCTATTGACCAGAACCAGCTTAGCCAAACCAGCCTGCTGACAAGGACAAGTAGGGGGTCCAAAAGATCAGTTCCTATTGACCAGAACCAGCTTAGCCAAACCAGCCTGCTGACAAGGACAAGTAGGGGGTCCAAAAGATCAGTTCCTATTGACCAGAACCAGCTTAGCCAAACCAGCCTGCTGACAAGGACAAGTAGGGGGTCCAAAAGATCAGTTCCTATTGACCAGAACCAGCTTCGCCAAACCAGTCTGCTGACAAGGACAAGTAGGGGGTCCAAAAGATCAGTTCCTATTGACCAGAACCAGCTTCGCCAAACCAGCCTACTGACAAGGACAAGTAGGGGGTCCAAAAGATCAGTTCCTATTGACCAGAACCAGCTTCGCCAAACCAGTCTGCTGACAAGGACAAGTAGGGGGTCCAAAAGATCAGTTCCTATTGACCAGAACCAGCTTAGCCAAACCAGTCTGCTTCTTACTATTGCTAATGCATAAGATGCTGACATGAGCAGATACTCTGCAGCTGTGAACTCTGTCTTGTTAACTATAAAACTATATCAACTATCCAGGGGCTTCTCAAAGGATAAAAAAAAATAAAGTGCTGTTATGCCGCAGCCCGCTGCTGTTTAAATTCTAAATATTAATTGACATGTAAACTGAAATATTCCTGTATCAAACCCCTTTTCTGGAATCTTGCTTCAACTAAAATACTGGGCTTATTCTCAATATACGGTGCATGTAAATGTAGTCATTGAACAAAAGGAGAAAGATTAAATATGCTTCCCATATTACTTACATATTACAGTATATGCAAATTAGTCTTTGGAGCATATTTAGCTTTACATGGACAGTAGTGTTGGTGTATATTTACCTGTATGATTAGTGTTGGTGTTTGAAGCATATTTACCTGTATGATTAGTGTTGGTGATGGGAGCATATTTACCTGTGTGATTAGTGTTGGTGTTTGGAGCATATTTACCTGTGTGATTAGTGCTGGTGTTTGAAGCATATTTACCTGTGTGATTAGTGTTGGTGTTTGGAGCATATTTACCTGTGTGATTAGTGTTGGTGTTTGGAGCATATTTACCTGTGTGATTAGTGTTGGTGTTTGAAGCATATTTACCTGTGTGATTAGTGTTGGTGTTTGGAGCATATTTACTAGGGATGCATCGATCCAACTGTTTTAGTTCTTATCCAGATTCCGATACATGGGTTTTGCATATCAGTCGATACTGAACCGATAAACCCATTGAATTAGGAGACAGGTATCATCCTAAGACTTTATTGCCCTACTCTCCTGACTGGGCATTATTTTCAAAGCCAAGATAAAACAGAACAAAACAACATAGACATGATAGAATACATTATTATTTAGAATTATATTTAATTAAATTATTATTTAGAATATAATTAAGTAATCAAGTGTGTGCCGGTGTCATTACATTATCTTTGAAGTTTGTAGACCGAGGTCTAATTAGGCGTCTGTCACTTTAAATTTCTCACATGAATCTAACGTTACAGCACTTTGGTAAAACAAATTTTGTTTCTATTCAAGGCGCTCATGGAAATCAGTAGGCTGCTGCAGATGTTGATTATGTTTTCTATTGCATCAGTTTAAATAAATATTCATAAACATGTTGAGCAGAACCCTCATTGGATTATAGGAGAGATGTGTCTTGCAATGTGCAATTTTTGTTGTCCTTTTGGTGAGTAACCAGGCTGCTAATATTTACCTGTGAACCTCTATGTTTTGTTGATCAGTACCTGATGTTCTTCTGTTTCCTTCAGCAAACAACTGGATGAACAAAGAGTTCATCAACCCCTCAGCAAAACAAATGAGTTGTCTACTGTTTTCAAGGTGTGTGTGTGTGCATGTGTGTGTGAGTGTGTTTGCAGATGTGTGTGCGTGTGTGTTTATGTGTATTTGTGTGTGTGTGTGTGTGTCTTTGTGTGTGTGTGTGTGTGTATGTGTTTGTGTGTGTATGTGTGTGTGTGTATATGTTTGTGTGTGTGTGAGTGTGTTTGTATGTGTACGTGTGTATGCGTGTGTGTTTGTGTGTGTGTGTGTGAGTGTGTGTGTGTATATGTTTGTGTGTGTGTGAGTGTGTTTGTATGTGTACGTGTGTGTTTGTGTGTGTGTGTGTGAGTGTGTGTGTGTGTGAGTGTGTGAGTTGTTGGAATGTTTATGTCTTTTTTAACACTCATTCTAATGTTCACTGATTTAAATGATTTGAATTTCAATCAGGAGCTGGAACACAAAGTCATCACTTTCATGAAGAAGGAACTAAAGAGACTCAAGAAGCTCCTGAGTCCTGATTACCCAGAATCCCCTTGTGGTGAGGAGGAGGGGGATGAGGAGCAGAGAGATGCCAGAGATGGAGCTCTGAAGATTGCAGTGCACATCCTGAGGAACATGAGTCAGGAGGTCATCGCTCAGCAGCTGGAGAATTGTGAGTGAATTACTTATAACCACTGCATGTTTATCTTTATTCATTATAATTGAAAACTTTTTCAGTAATAAAAACAAAACAAAATTTGTCTACAGCATTTATTGCATAATACCTATTCATAATTATTTCTATGTTTATAATACTAATTGCATGACACTTACGGACAGCTATGCTTTCTGATATCTAATGAGTGTATTTTTATCTAGATGGACTATTTCCAAGATGTCAGAAACAGCTCAAATACAGACTGAAGAAAAAGTTTCAGAGTGTGTTTGAAGGCATCCCAAAGCAGGGAAAAACTACTTTTCTGGAGAAGATCTACACTGAGCTCTACATCACAGAGGGGGACAGTGCAGAGGTCAATACTGAACATGAGGTCAGACAGATTGAGATGGCATCCAAGAGACAAGTAACAAAGGGGGAAACACCAATCAAATGTACTGACATCTTTAGGCCCTTACCTGGACAAGACAAACCAGTCAGAACTGTGCTGACAAAGGGAGTTGCTGGCATTGGAAAAACAGTCTCTGTGCAGAAGTTTATTCTGGACTGGGCTGAGGGAAAAGCAAATCAAAATATCCACTTTATATTTCCTCTTCCTTTTCGTGAGCTAAACCTGATCAAACACAAGACACAAACACAATACAGCCTTATGGACATCATTCATCACTATTTCAGTGAATCAAAAGACTTTTCCTTCATGGACCAGGACAGATACATCATTGCTTTCATCTTTGATGGTCTGGATGAAAGCAGACTTCCTCTAGATTTCCAGCACAATGAAAGCATCTACAGTGTAACAGAACCTGCCCCGGTGGATGTCCTTCTCACAAACCTCATCAAGGGGAATCTGCTTCCCTCTGCTCTTGTGTGGATCACCTCCCGTCCAGCAGCAGCCAATCAAATCCCTCCTGAGTGTGTTGACCAGGTGACAGAAGTCCGGGGTTTCAGTGACCCACAAAAAGAGGAGTATTTCAGAAAAAGGATTACAGAAGAGAGGCTGGCCAGCAGAATCATCACACACCTGAAGTCATCTAGAAGTCTCTACATCATGTGTCACATTCCAGTCTTCTGTTGGATGTCAGCCTCTGTTTTGGAGAGGATCCTGACTGAAGCCAACAGTACAGAGATTCCAAAGTCTTTGACTCAAATGTACACACACTTCCTGATTATACAAACCAAACACAGGAGTCAGAAGTATGAAAAACAAGGTGTGAATACAGTCTGGAACCAGAAGACCGTTGAGTCCCTGGGGAAACTGGCTTTTCAGCAGCTGAAGAAGGGCAATCTGATTTTCTATGATAAAGACCTGAGAGAGTGTGGCATTGATGTGAAAGAGGCATCAGTGTACTCAGGGGTGTGCACCCAGATCTTCAGAGAGGAGGCTGGGCTGTACCAGGGGAAGGTGTTCTGCTTTGTTCATCTGAGCATCCAGGAGTTTCTAGCAGCTCTCTATGTGCTCCTGAGTTATCAGAGCAAAGGGGTCAATATTCTGGGTAAACAGCCATCTACATTTTCATCTCTGTTTAAGGCAGCAAACATCTGTGACCTACACAAGACTGCAGTGGATCAGGCCTTAAGAAATGAGAGTGGACACCTGGACCTTTTCCTGAGGTTTCTCCTGGGCCTCTCACTGGAGTCCAATCAGAAGCTCTTAAAAGACCTGCTGCCACAGAGAGGAAGCAGCTCACTGAACACAGAGGAAACTGTCAAGTACATCAAGCAGAAGATCAGTGAAGCCCCCAACCCAGAGAGATGCATCAACCTGTTCCACTGCCTGAATGAGCTGAATGACCAGTCTCTGGTGGAGGAGGTCCAGGGCTACTTGAGGAAGGAGAATAAACCCAGAAAGAATCTCTCTCTGTCCCAACTGTCAGCTCTGGCCTTTTTGCTGCTGATGTCAGACCAGGAACTGGAGGAGTTTAACCTGCAGGATTATGGGAGAGATGGTTCACCTGCCAGATCAGATGCAGGTCTGCTGAGGATGCTGCCAGTGGTCAAAGCATCAAGAAGAGTCCAGTGAGTACTGAACTGAGTGTAAACAGAGGGT
>PYXC01000137.1:632500-657500 GCA_015244755.2 Tenualosa ilisha | reverse complement strand
CTCTAAGCTGATGAAAGTATAAGAAATATTTGTGAAATGAATAATTTTTTTTTAGCCTATAAACAGATTTTTTTTAATGTTCCTATTTAAATATCCAATTATACCATTGCAAATCAATTTAAATAATTCTACTGTAGTTGTTAACCTGATCTGGGTCCCATGTTGTAGTTGTGAGCATTGTTTGAATGCACCTATTAAGAAAGACTAAAGTTTAAAGGGATATTGTATATTGTATTCTAGTGTACTGTCAAAATGATTCAGTTTTGGAAAAATTGGAAAAACGACTACGTAAGTAGTCTACAAATCTAGACATACCACTTGCAAATTTGAATTTGCTCTGCAGGTCCTAACTATGATTCAGAGTCAGGGTGGGTTTAACATGTTGATGACAGAGCAGCACTGTTGAAGCAGTTTTGAATAGCTATCCAATAAAGTGCAGAGACATTTTGATATGCATGAATTGGTGCCGTCTCTTGGATTGGATTTGGTCTATTAGTCAGGGCCAGACCTACATCTTTCTAGATGTGGGTCTGGATTTCCAGGCCAGCAGTATAAGCATTTACATTTCCATTAGCCCACATTTATGCATTTAGCAGACACTTTTACCCCTTTTATTCCCAGCGTAGATTAGCCTGTAGGTCCAACAGTTGATTATTAACTGGGCTCATATTAAATCATGGTTATGAAAACTGATTAATTTTATGGTCTTGGTCTCCACTCCTGAAAGACTCAGTCTCGGCTCGGTCTTGCTTTCTCAAAGAATCGGCCTTGACTTGGTCTCGACTGCATTTAAAAACCAACGATCTCGGTCTCAACTGTCTTGACCCTTCAAAGACTCGTCATAAGTGTCTCGTCTGCATCACTACTGATATGTACTGTATTTAGAGGATGTTGTATTTATATACTGTATACAAAGTACATATAAATATATAGCCAGCTGACCCACCCCAGCCAGATGAAGCCTAGTCCATATCCTAACACTACTCACTATAATCATACCAACTCATTCTGTAGATTGATTTACAGGTGTTTCACTCATATACACATTGCATTGTGGGAGAGTCGACACATCTAGTGCACAGCCTCCATCTCTTCACCTGCCAGATGATGCCATTGTCTGCAAATTCTGTAGAGGTTTCCATGTCACACACACACACACACACACACACACAGATGCAGAACCTCATTTATTTGATGGAATTATTTTCATTGCTGCCCCCCTCAATGCCCACCTGCACACACATAAAACTTTCATCTGTAATGTTGTTGCTACAAAAACGTTGCCTAAAACACGGCGCAATTTTTAAGAAAAAATCACAAAATCAGGCATTTCATATCATTCTATATAGCTGTCTCATGAACCCCGAGGGACTCTTTCTCCTGTGTCCGACTGTCTGCTATCTCAGCCCCAGTCTGATACTCCCACTGTAGGCCATCTGGGACCCAGTCAGACGAGTTTTGGCCACATGGGGAATTATTAGAAGAACAATGAGGGGCAAATAAGGCCACCTGCCCACCTGACCAGAAAACTATTACAGTGACTCTCTCTCTCTCCCCCCCCCCCTCTCTCTCTCTCTCTCTTTCCCTCTCCCCATCTCTCTCTCTGTCTCCCCCATCTCTCCCTCTCTCTCTCTCTTTCCCTCCCCCCCTCTCTCTTTCTCTCTTGTTTGTGAAGTCAGCTGCTTAGGTGAATAACTGTGCATGCGTGTGTGTGTGTGTGTGTGTGTGTAGTGATGAGGTTGCTGGTGACTTTGCAGACCTTATCCGATTGGGCTTCAGACTAACAGGAAGAAATCATTCAGGCCTTCAGAGGGGCTCTCCTCTCCTCCTCCAACGCTGCCATTGGCTGGAGGCCTTGCACTCTCTTGTGTGCTGTGGAAGGGTGTGGGCAGTGGTCCATCATTGTCAGGGAGAGAGATAGAAAGAGGTTTGTGTGTGTTTGTGTGTGTGTGTGTACATATGTGTGCCTTTGTGCTTCTGTGAGTGTGTATTTTTAATTGTCTGTGTACATGAGCTGATGTGTGCATGTGTGTGATGTATATGTTGTGTGTGTGTGTCTCTGTATGTGTGTGGTATAGTGTTTACTATGCGTGTGTGTGTGTGTGTGGTATCTGACCATGTATGTGTGGTGTGTGTTTGTGTTTCTATTGGGGATGCACCAATCCAACATTACTTATACTTTACTGATTCCGATATGTGGGTTTTTGCATATCGGTTGATACCTGATACTGATTTGATCCCTACTGAATTAAGAGACAGACATCATCCTCAGCTTGTACTGCTCTACTCTCCTAACTGGGCATTATTTACCAACGCAAAATAACTGACATACACATACTAAATTATTATAGATATGCAATAAATAAATTATTTAGAATATGATTAAGAAGTGTGTGGCAGTGTCATAACATTGTATTTGATGTTTGTAGGCCTAGCTTGTCACTTTAAATTTCTCCACATGAACCTAACGTCACTAGCCTGACAAGCCATCCTACATCCTATAACATAAATGTATAGTCTGGGCACAACTGATAGACCAGGCTCAATCCTTGATGCCAACGCCTATTCAAATGGCTGCTATTTCTTGGCCACTATCTTGCTAAGACTGCCTAACGAGCAGCTGCAGGCCGCTAGCCAGAGGGCTACAGGCTAGTTAGCTAGCTAGATGGCCTAGTCTCCCTGCTACCCAGTGGAGCACGCCTAGCCATCCCCTGATGTCCTTCATAGCCTGCCAGTGCTGGACCACCACCGCCTAACCTGTCCTTCAACTCTGGCAAGGACGCCCTCTCCCTTGATGCATCCAATAGAGAGGACCTTGCCAACCAAGAAGTCGATGCAAGCGCCTCTCCTTCCCCCCAGCCCGGCGGGCACAAGGTCCCAAGGACACACATAACGGCCTAGATCCACGCACACAACAAATAAAACTCAGGGCACATTGACCACAGCCCACACAACAGCATGGGCCCCCCCCATGAGCCCCCAGCTCCCGCTGAAGCAAGGGACATCTGTCCCAACTGCATTCTCCTCCCCGCTGTAGTGGAGCGCGCTCACTATGATCCACGCTTGTGCCCCGATCTCCTTTGTGCGCGCTCAGCCTCCACAAATGCAGACACCAGACCCTCTGTGCGAGTGTGTGGGTGCTCAGCCTTGCCTCTCGTGCAGACCCTCGCAAACCCCCATGGACAAACACATGGACATTTTGCATCAGGAGATTCACAGCTCCTAGAGAAGCGCGCTGTTTCAATTGTCCCCCAACAGATGGGGCTTCTACAGCCACTACTTCACCATCCCCAAGAGGGATGGGGCTATGAGACCGATCTTGGACCAGAGACGCCTGAATGGCCATCTCAAGAACATTCCGTTTCACATGCTCACTCTGAAGAGGGTGATTTGCAATGTACGCCAATACGACTGGATCGCCACTGTAGATTTGAAAGACACGTTCTTTCACATTCTTGTGGCGCCCTGGAACTGGGCGTTTCTGAGGTTTGCCTTTCACATAATACCGTTTGGGCGAGCTCTATCCCCATTCTGTTTCACGAAATGTATGGAGACAGCGATACCCCCCCTCTGGAGGTGTACCTAGAGGACTGGGCCGTCCTGGGAACAAGCCCTTCGTCAGTGTGCCGTCACATGACGTCCTTGCGCACCTGGGCTCGCTATCCCTCTACTCCTTGGCCTTGGCCAAGGCCTTCGCTGATTGGGGAGGCCGAAAGCAGATAGAATTGGAAATAGACATGCACTGGACACACACCCAGATGTTAATATAAACACAGACACACACACAAAAACACACAAACACACACACACACACAAACACTAACATATGCATACCACACATAGACGTGCACTGGGCACACACCCAGATGTTAAAGATCACCTCACTAGGAGCAGGACAGAGATGGAGGCTCCGTCTCTCAAGTCTGTCCCCTCAACCCACTCTCCCTCAGTGTGTGTGTGTGGTGTGTGTTTACAGTAACCCACAGAGTCCCACATGCAGGTCACCCACTGTAAAAGGCTGTGTATGTGTGTGTGTATGTGTGTGTGTGTGTGTGTTTGTGTGTATGTGTGTGTGTGTGTGTTTGTGTGTAATGTATAGATTTTAGACTACATTCCCTGTCAGTAATATTTTCATTAAGCGGCCTGCCAAGGACTCATCGATCATTTCCAGTATTATAGACAAGCCCACCATCTCTAACACATCTCCAAAACCTAAAGTCCCACACACATAGAACCCTATACCCATCTACATCTCACACACATAGAGCCCTATACCCATCTACATCTCACACACATAGAGCCCTATACCCATCTACATCTCACACACATAGAGCCCTGTACCTTTCTACATCTCACACACAGAGTCCTATACCCATCTACAGCTCACAGCGTAGCCCCATAGAGTAATCCACAAACATACAGTATTGGGGGGTCTAGCAGTCACTGTTTTTCTGTGTTCTTCCTCTTATTATTGGGGGTTTAGCAGTGAAGCTGCATAGGCACCTGTTGTGTTTTCCAGCTTTTCTTTTTCTCATTATTAATCCGCTGGCCCAAGGCAGTGTGCATGGCAGCCCATAGAACTGTATGGTAAAAAGTGGGGCACTGTCCCCTGGTTAATTTCACGTTTTCAAGTTTAATGTCGGCACCTGGTATACTCTAGCGCCACCAAGGGGTCTAATTTGGACAAGCATTTATGTGAGTAAGGACTGAAAAAACCCCATCCAATCACTGTAAGTGACTCATTGAAATGATTGAATGGTGATATGCCTATCAAACTCATTTTGACATTTGTCCCTCACACCTCTGCGGATGTACTCTGGAGGCGTGACTTCATCAGGTAGTCTGAAGAAAGGGGTCTGGACATCTGAATTGTGAATTTTCAAAATGTAGCTCAAACCATTTGTCCAGGATCTCCAGCCCTACCTGTAAAGCAACACCAAAGAACGTTTTGCTCTCAGGTTCCCCCCACAGTCTGAAAGCGTAATTGATCATTACCAGTGCTGTAAATCAGAGAATTTATAATAGGGTTCTGTGGAAATATTTTGTGTGTGCTGGCTTCATTTTGCATGGCTGTTGAAGAAATGAGGTGTTTGGGGTCTTACTGTCACATCTTTTCTCATTCACAAATTGATTGTACTGATTCATAATGTCCATTCAAATAGTTGTAGCCGTGGAGACTCACGGGCACAAGCCGTAGTCTACTGCTGCATTTCAGATACTAGCTGTCTGTCTCTGGCTTTCCTTCCCCAATAAGCAAAGTCACATAGTGCTGTTTTGGCCAATAGGAGGCTACAATGAGTTTGAAAGAGGCGTCGTTCATCCTGTTAAGACTTGATGTGCCATCAAAATGATTTTGGAAACATTATTTTAAGGTATTAAAAATTCTTTGGTGTTGCTTAAATTCATGTCCAGAATAATTATGTGAAAATGGAGTATTTCATAATCCTCTTTCCAAAGCAGCCCATCCTTTATAAAATGATGAACCTGTTTATTGCATCCAAAGGTTTACCTGTAAAACTTCAGTCAGAAGATAATTGGGCCTGGCTGTAAATCCCTAGATGTAATAGCAGGTCATTTGCAGCAGAGGGCAGCAGCATCCATGCAGGTGGATGAGGAGATTTTAGTGACCATGATCAGGTCTCTTCAGCAGAAGCTGGTCCAGCATGTAGGTGTGTGTGTGTGTGTGTGTATGTGTGTGTGTGTGTGTGTGATCTGGCTGCAGTAGTTACTGGCCATAATGGGGTCTCATCAGCAGCAGCTGGTCCTGTGTGTGTGTGTGTGTGTGTGTGTGTGTGTGTGTGTGTGTGTGTGTGTGTGTGTGTGTGTGTGTGTGTGTGTGTGTGTGTGTGTGTGTGTGGTGTGTGTGTGCTCTGGGCATCTAATGAGGTCTCATCAGCAGCAGCTGGTCCAGAGTCCCCAGGACAAAGACCTGATGGCACCACCTGCAGCAGGAGACTCCTGGTATCACTGCCAGCCTCAGGGCCTCTGACAGCTTCTTCAGGTCAACCAGCAGACACAAAGAAAATAAACAAAAGAGATTTTTATCCGTCTATTTGTACAGTTCAATACCAGAGTGACTTTCAAGAAACTCTCACCAAATGCGCTTGTTTCAGAGACACTGAATGATATACAACATAAGCTTTATGGAGAACTCTCACTAAATCAGCTTGTTTCAGACATTGGATAATTTAACACATAATCTTCATTGGAAAACTGCACGGCTTCTGGGCTCTTCTCCTTGCAGTTTCTCATCAGAATCAGAGGATGTGAAGAGATCAGAACCATCCTTTGAACTGATAATAGTGACATCATCCTCAGGTTTGGAGTCAGCATCAGTGTCAGAGTTGATATGCTGTATGACATCAGTGACATCATCAGCATCAGTGGCACAGTTGATGCTGCGTTACAGTGACATCATCAGCATTAGTGTCAGATGTGGTGGTTTGATTCTCATGAGTATTGATTAGCTGTTGTGCTACTGACATTCCCTGTCCTGTTATTTGATCATTCCGCAATATAACCAACTACTGCAGTGGTCATCAGACTGGGTTATGAGTACCCCTGGTGGATCTATTTTGATCAGTTATAGGGGGTAGGAAAAATAATTCTGTGAATAGTTCTCAGCTCTCAGCAGCTTGAGAAGAATATGGAAAAAGATGTTAGACTATAGCCTACTCAAGTTGCCACTTCACTGTTATGTAGGCTACCATGTGTTCACAGTTTGTTTAAATGCAGCATAATAACAAAGGGAAATCCAGTGGAACCACCCAGCACTGAAAAGGTTAAAAATCAGGGAACCAGGTCAGATGTGATACTATTAGCTGATCCATGATGTCTGACTACATGCCTGAAAACACAACGCGTTTCATGACGTATTTATGATCAGCATATTATTATTCTAATCTAGAAATGACTGACCAGCTCCTTTGGCACTGTGCCAGCACAGAGGAGATGAAGTGGGCCTGCTGGCTCTGGCTTCTCTGCCTCATGTTCATGACAGTGATCAGAGACACACAGACCCACACCTGAATGTGATTATTATTTAACTATTAACTGTTAGTCATCATTAACACAATACAGACAGACACACATACTGTTCTGTACTGAGGAGCTTACATGAGGGGTTTGATATATAAGGCTTATGGAACTAATATTAAAAGAGGTGATTATCCAACCTTACCAACCAAGACATAGAATAGTTTGGATAATACCATACCATAATATGCCATGTAAACTTCTGTCTGTGTCTGTGTTGCACTCATCCAGCAGAGAATCTTGGGTGTTTCAGATTTAAAAATGAAAGGTGAATTTCTAGGACAGGTTGAACCTGTTTATCCAGTGTCTGTATATCCAGTGTCTGTTTATCCCAGTGTCTGTATATCCAGTGTCTGTTTATCCCAGTGTCTGTATATCCAGTGTCTGTATATCCAGTGTCTGTTTATCCAGTGTCTGTATATCCCAGTGTCTGTATATCCCAGTGTCTGTTTATCCCAGTGTCTCTATATCCCAGTGTCTGTATATCCCAGTGTCTGTTTATCCCAGTGTCTGTATATCCAGTGTCTGTTTATCCCAGTGTCTGTTTATCCCAGTGTCTGTATATCCCAGTGTCTGTTTATCCCAGTGTCTGTATATCCCAGTGTCTGTTTATCCCAGTGTCTGTTTATCCCAGTGTCTGTATATCCCAGTGTCTGTTTATCCCAGTGTCTGTTTATCCAGTGTCTGTATATCCCAGTGTTGACACAACAGATCATTTTGCTTCTGAGACTTTTCCTCAGGCAGGAAAACCTCCTCGTCTTTCATAAAAACGTAAGTTTGCACTTTGTATTAAAACTGTATATGTATGCCTGTATATTTCTGACTACGGTCAAACTTTGTGTGTTATCTATACTATGCTATTTTGAGAATATAGCCACTCAGAAGGCTCAGGCTTGAGGGAGGTATTCTCTATGTGTTTACGTATGAACATCAAAATGATCTTCTGTCACTGGGCCTGTATACAATATGACAGATAATGACAGATAACACAAATAAACAACAAATAAGAAAAAAATAGAAGTGTTAATTTATTGGTAGGTGTATAATCTAAGTTAGTCATCAAAAGAGCCCAACATAAACCTGAGTGACAATAATCTGGGAGACTCAGGAGTGGAGCTGCTTTCTACTGGTCTGGGGCATCCAAACTGTAGACTTCTGAAACTGGAGTAAGTCTGACTGTGTGTGTGTGTGTGTGTGAGAGAGTGTAAGGGGGGGGGGTAGTAGTTAAAAAAAGAGGTAGTCAAACTAACCACTGAACCAGTGCATAGCCTATTATTCAATATCTATATGGCATGATTTTAATACAAACCAAATTAACCGAATTAACTTAATTAGTGGAATAATTGACTATAGAATTTTTTATCACACACTCATTAATGGTGTGACCGTAGCAGCTTGCTATTACTTATTGATACAAGAGGGTGATTCGTCACATGGACATATATTGTTATAGCCCACTATAGCTTGTGCAAGTTCAATATTATGAAAGTAAATATCCAAATGTATAACAACATAAACTGATCTGGATAAAAACTGTAGGCTTTAAGGTACATAAACTGTTTAGAGGTGTGTTAACTATATTTACAGATGGATAAACGCTATTTCTGAAATTAAGGAATTCGCAAATCGTGTTTACTATAGCCCTGTGTGTGTGTGTGTGTGTGTGTGTCAAATTTACAATTTTGTTTGCATGTGTATTAAAGGCATTAAAGGAGACATATTATGCAAAAATTATTTTTTGCGTGATTTTGTATTTCTGTTTGGGTCCCTGATGCTTCAACAACCACTACAAAAAAAAAAAAAAACCATCCAAAAATAACATCCATCTGGTTTCTGTGAATCAGTTTAGAGTTTTGTCAGAAAACGTGCTGTGATGAACCATTTGGATGTTTAGCCTAGACTGCCATCTGGTTAGGGAAAACCACCCTGCAAATTTGCCTCACCCACTGGATACAGCAGGTTTATTCAATTCTCTGATACTAGATAATCAACGTTCTAGCTAGCCTCGCTACATGTTCCGTAGCTGCAGTGGTCAATTGCAAGCTACGGAATTCTGTAGCTATAGTTACTTCCAAGTTAGAAAGTCTAAGGGACTGGTTTATTTGGGTGTAAATGGGTGTAAATGGGTCTTCCAAATTAACAATGACCCAGTGACCCAAAGGATACCTTCAGATTAGTTACAGAGTAGCTTAAGGACAACAGACAAGGTTGAGTAGCCAGCACAAAGCCCTGATCTCATTCCTACAGAAAATGTGTGTGCAGCACAAGAAGACCTAAAAACCTGGCCCTGTTACACCAGTTTTGAAAAGAGGAATAGGAAAACTATTGTGAGAAGCTTCTGGAAGGATACTCAAAACTTTTGACCTAAGTGAAAGTTTCAAAGTCATTCTACTAAATACTAAGGAAGTGTATGTACATTTTTGACTGAATAGATAGAATGATAGAAATAAACCTCTAGAAAATTATTTTTTCTCTTTATTCTTTATTCTATTGTGTTCCTCTGTAAAGAAAAAATCCTCTGTGTACCTTGAAACTGTACTGTGAAGATTATGTGTGTTTTTATGCATTTGTCAGTAACCATGCCTCTGATTGTGTCTCTGAAACTGTGTTGTTTGTGTTTAAAAGCAGTAATTACCTCCACTGAGGTTATGTTTTTGCCAGCATTTGTCTGTCTGTCTGTTTGTCTGTATGCAAGATAACTTGGAAACTAAGAAAAAACTGCACGGATTTGGATGACATTTTCAGACAACGTGGGTATTAGGACAAGGAATGGATGATTCAATTTCGGAGGTGATCTGGAACATCACCGGGAATTTGTATTGCTTCAGTGGCCTGGTGCCTTGGTGGAGGTCTGTGCTCTGAGTGCTTTTCTGGTTCTCATCTTTATTACTTAATGTGTGTATATCTGTATGTACAGACTGTGGCATGGTAACCTGACCGAGAAGAGCTGTGCAGCTTTATCTTCAGCTCTCAGCTCAAACTCTTCCAGTCTGAAACAGCTGGATCTGAGTGGCAATAAACTGGGAGATTCAGGAGTGAGGCTGCTTTCTACTGGTCTGGAGCATCCAAACTGTAGACTGGAGACACTACAGTAAGTCTGGCAGTTTGTGTCTGAGTGAGTGCGTGAGTGAGTGAGAGAGAGGGGAAGAGATGTGTGTGTATGCAGCGATAGTGGGGCATTGACTTTGCATGGAGTTTTATTTGATTAAAAACTCATTCAGTTATTCAAATGTTTCTATTAAACAGCAGCTCTGTTAACCAGATAACTGGTAAATAAATGGTTAAATGTCTTTATTTGTTTCATTTATTTACTGGAGACGGATTTCTATTTGTATTGTTAAATGTGTTTCTCTCAGGCTACATTACTGTGACCTCTCAGTGAGGAGCTGTTCATCTCTCGCTTCAGCTCTCAGATCAAACCCCTCCAGTCTGAGAGTGCTAGATCTGAGATACAACAAGTTGCAGCAATCTGATGTGGAGCTGCTTTCTGTTCTACAGAAAGATTCTTCATATAATCTGACCGAACTATGATAAGCAAATTCATAATCATTGCATCTATTTTATGTTGCTATTCAAACATGTGTCAGTGTCAGCTACTGTACTGTCCACGTGTGTCATTTAAAGTGTCATAATTAGTGCATTGTCTGAAGTTAGGGATTCAACTGGAGAACCTTTAATGACTGATTAGGCTGACTGGAGCAGAACTGCTCTACATGTTTACACATTAGTGTTGAGGAATCCTAATGGAGAAACCTCATACTGAAGATGATCTGACAAATCTCCTACAACAGGTTGAATTAACTGGTGAGCCATCAATCCTCCATCAGTGTGACTGGAGCAGAGCTGCTGCAGATGCTGCAGTTTCCAGACACTCAGAACCAGATGATTATCCAGCTGCCCCACACATCAGCACCACTGGACTGGGACACAAAAGGCTCTGTTTTCTAGTGATGTAAACTCACCATCTCTAAACTGATCAAATCAATTTAATGATATTAGATATGGGTCAAACCTGAGTTCATCCTGTGAATGAAATGTTCATCGCTACGCTGTCATGAGCACATTAAAGTTTCTTTTGTCCTAAACTAGTTTGTTTCAGTGTGGTCAGTTCAATCACTCATGTGAAATGTTGGCTCTTTACATCAAGCAAAGATCTAAATGTTGTCTGCCCAGCACTGACCAGCAGACCAGCAGACATATAGGAAATATTGGAAAAGGTAAAGCCTAAGTGAAATTTGAATTTTTAATTTTCAATTAGCATTTACATTTTAAGATCTGGCAATAATATAGGCCAACCAGGATGACAATGGAAATGAAATGAAAAATTGACGTTTTAAATGTATTTTTTATTTTTAAAGCCAAATCTAAACATTTCTTTTCATTTTTAATTTTCGCAGGATGCCAAAATGTGCAGCTGCACTTGGGGCCCGTCGCGAGGTGAAATGGTGAAACACATTTTGAAGCAGTATTATATAATTCGAAATACAGGCTATATTCTTCCCGTCAAAATAGGGTGTTGTAACCTACATATTTATACCAAGCATTGGAAATATGGTGTTGTACATAGATAGCGAGAAGCGTTCATTTTAATGATGAAATTATTTGATGATAGAGACAGGTCATCTGTTACGTCTGTCTGTATGTCTGCATAAATTCTACATAGAACTGATGCTCACACACACATTCTCTCTCTCCCTTGCTCCCCCGTCTCACTTGCCCTACTGGCTCTCGGACTGTGTACCACTTGCGCGCACTGCGTGCGCCCCCTGACGGCAAGGCAAGGAAAGTCTATCTGCAAACCACCTACGGAGAAAGTGAAAGTGAAAGTGAAAACTCGCCGTCGCGTATTACCAGGAGGTCTGTACATTACGCCTTCTTCCAGAGGTGGATAAAACTTATCGTTGAGAACGTAAGTTTGCTTTGGCAAAAACATTACTTGTCAAAAAGTTTGTCATACAAACATCAGGGATTTTAGCAAGAGACCTTATTAGAGGAGTATTGTCTTAGCATTTCAGTCTAACTTTTGGCCTAGCGTTAGATTCTGCTCACCGATAGGTGAGCGCCTGTCCGGAAATAGGCCTATCGTTAATTGGCACAGCTAAGCTTCTAATGTCAGAAATAGCCTAGCTTTTCTTTGCAGCCTACAAGTTCCATGGTAATTTACAGAGAAAATAATGTGGGTGAGTCTCACCGAAACAATGTGAAAGTTATAGGTTGATTTATTAAGTGCCTATCCGAGCGCTACTAAAATCACTCCTGCTTGTAACTGTGTGACTAGTAACGTCCACAATTCTGCAGTGCAAAGTGCAGCTACGATGGCGCACCTAACGTACAACGAGGCTTCTGGCTACGTGAACTTCGATTACTGTAATTCTATTGACATTTCCCCCCCAACCAAGCATGCTATTATGAACACATGGAATATGCTTCTCGTTGTAACGTTATCTGCCTTAATCGATCGGCCCGTGTTTTTTGCACCGAACTGAAGTTAGAGTAGGCCTACGTTAAGCGTCACTTTTTCTATGGAAGGCTGTACAGGCCATAACGCATATATTCGTCCGTTTTTTGTTTACTTAAAATCTACGGTCATGTATTAGTGAGGCAATGGTCATAGGAGAAGAGACAGTGGGGCGACGAGGAGTGTTGTGTAAGGGCTTGGGTATTTAACAGATGATTCAGAAGCAATTCATTAGTTTACTGGGCTTACTGAAAATAGAATGTTTCTCTTTTTGCACATGCAGAGATAAAATTAAATGATGAGACAAACTTTTCAGTATTTTGTTTCGGTATGTTGTTATATTGATTTAGTGAGGGGGTGATAATTGCTTATTACTTAATTGATTAGATAAGATTCAACTTTATTGTCATTATACATGTATGAATACCGAGTAACGAAATACAGTTTAGCCTCTAATCAGAACTGCAAATAGCTGAAAGTGCAATATGTGCAGTATGTACAGTTAAGAGCAGTTGTGTACAGATAAGGTCAGTGTAAAGGTGGGAATAAATATGTGCAGATTATGTACAAAAAGTAATGGGAGCAGTTATGTACAGATAGGGCAGTGTAAAGGATGGGTATAAATAGTATTGATTTACAAAAGAGCAATATGCAGATGAAGTATGTTAATATACAGATGTTCTATACTACTATACATAAGGCAAATATGCAGATGTACAGATATACAGATGTAATATGGACAAATATACAGGTGTGTAGATATATTAATATATGTATATACAGATGTATAGATGTGTAGTAGAAGATAGGCAGAGTGCTATGGATGTATGTACAGTAGTGAAGAGAAGCGCTGTGAACAGATTATGCCATGGTGTAGCGTGAATAGGAAGGGTTAGCAGGGGACAGATGTGGGGAAGAAGCTGTTCCAGTAGGACAGATGTGGGGAAGTAGCTGTTCCTGAACCTGCTGGTTTTAGTCTGGAGGCTCCTGAAGCGCCTCCTGGAGGGATGGAGTTGAAAGAGTCTGTCGGCCGCATGAGAGGAGTCCCTGCGCGCCCGGCGTAGACATCTTATCTCGTGGCCGTCCTAAATAGCAGGGAGTGGAGCCCCTGTGATGCATTGAGTGGTTTTCACCACCCACTGCAATGACTTGCTGTCAGCGACAGAGCAATTCCCATACCAGACTGTGACACAGTTGGCCAGTTACATACATCATTACATTCATCGAAAAATTAGTCGACTAATCGAAAAAAGTAATTGTTAGATTAATCGTTTAACAAAATAGTTTTGGACACCCCTGCAGATAAATCGCATCATCTGGATAGAGTGAATTTGATTGCATTTGATTTGTTTGTACACCATCCCTCGCACCTGCCCATGGCACAAATCATGTCACTCTCCAGTGAGTACATAGCAGACAAATGTAGCCAAGTAGCCTAGATGTATGTTTTTTTCATTTGCTAGCAAGCATTAACCTACACTTAAAATACTTTTTCTAAACTTAACACAGCAAAACACCCACTTCACACAATTAGCCAAACAATTCGTTTTTTTCATCAAAAGCACATTTTTTTAACAAAACACACAGTCTGAATCAAAAATTAAGTAATTCTACTGAACACTGTGTGTTTTCTTTACACTGTGAACATGTAGTCAGTCAGACTATACTGACTTTCAAAATGCTAACAAGTCATGGCATTTCTGAAACTACGTTCATTTCCATGTGTTTCAAATCCACGACTTCATGGACTACATTGACTTCAAAACCTGGTTCCATTTACTAACAATAACCAGCAATTATATTTGTGTGAGTGTTTACAGTGATGTGTGCAGTCAGTCATTTTACATGACATAATGAATATTCCATAGAAATTCTTCAAGGACTGTTGCAGATGCACAGGCCTACAGTCATTCCCAGCCACTAACATGCTTTTACCCAATCTGTAATCACTTTTTTTCAAACCTCTAAATACAACAAATTATCAGTCTGTTGTCCACACTTGTCAACCTGTCCAGTTGCAATTGAAATTGAAGATGGTTTGTCTAGTTTTCCTTTTCTGAATTTTTTTCCTAATTATCTGTTCAGTGTTCATTCAAGAATTATCTTCTATGTAACCGTTGTGCTGGCGTGGTCTAAGCTTTTATGCATAATTCCTTTTTTCCCTTACATTACTTTTACTTTTATACTTTAAGTAGTTTTGAAACCAGTACTTTTACACTTTTACTTGAGTAAAAAGCTTGAGCTGATACTTCAACTTCTGAAGAAGTCTTTTTAAGCCCTAGTATCTATTCTTCTATCTGAGTAATGAATGTGAATACTTTTGACATATCTGTTTGCTCTAGCAAAAATCCAGTTTTGCACAAACCTGAAATCAGTGACATCATCCTGAGGTTTGGAGTCAGCATTAGTGTCAGATGTGGTGGTTTGATTCTCATGTGTATTGATTAGCTGTTGTGCTACTGACATTCCCTGTCCTGTTATTTGATCATTCCGCAATATAACCAACTACTGCAGTGGTCATCAGACTGGGTTATGAGTACCCCTGGTGGATCTATTTTGATCAGTTATAGGGGGTAGGAAAAATAATTCTGTGAATAGTTCTCAGCTCTCAGCAGCTTGAGAAGAATATGGAAAAAGATGTTAGACTATAGCCTACTCAAGTTGCCACTTCACTGTTATGTAGGCTACCATGTGTTCACAGTTTGTTTAAATGCAGCATAATAACAAAGGGAAATCCAGTGGAACCACCCAGCACTGAAAAGGTTAATACTCAGGGAACCAGGTCAGATGTGATACTATTAGCTGATCCATGATGTCTGACTACATGCCTGAAAACACAACGCATTTCATGACGTATTTCTTATGATCAGCGTATTATTATTCTTATCTAGAAATGGCTGACCAGAAACATCTTTAAGACACACTGGCAGATATCAGATAGCAGTCCTGTCTCTCTGCTGCATTCCCCCAAGCTGCCTGCTGCATTTCTGTGGCAGCTCCTTTGGCACTGTGCCAGCACAGAGGAGATGAAGTGGGCCTGACAATGACTTCTCTGCCTCATGTTCATGGCAGAGATCAGAGACACACAGACCCACACCTGAATGTGATTATTATTTAACTATTAACTGTTAATCATCATTAACATAATACAGACAGACACACATACTGTTCTGTACTGAGGAGCTTACATGAAGAGTTTGATATATAAGGCTTATGGAACTAATATTAAAATAGGTGATTATCCAACCTTACCAACCAAGACATAGAATAGCTTGGATAATAACATACCATAATATGCCATGTAAACTTCTGTCTGTGTCTGTGTGGCACTCATCCAGCAGAGAATCTTGGGTGTTTCAAATTTAAAAATGAAAGGTGAATTTCGAGGACAGGTTGAACCTGTTGACACAACAGATCATTTTGCTTCTGACAAGTTTCCTCAGGCAGGAAAATCTCCTCGTCTTTCATAAAAATGTAAGTTTGCACTTTGTATTTAAACTGTATCTGTATGCCTGTATAATAAGCAACGTTACATAGTGCTGTTATAGCCGATAGGAGGCCGCAACGAGTTTGAAAGAGGCGTCGTTCATCCTGTTAAGACTTGATGTGCCATTTTATTTCATTGCCATTTCAGTTCATTTTTTGACTACGGTCAAACTTTGTGTGTTATCTGTACTATGCTATTTTGAGAATATAGCCACTCAGAAGGCTCAGGCTAGAGGGATGTATAGCCACTCAGAAGGCTCAGGCTTGAGGGAGGTATTCTCTATGTATTTACGTATGAACCTCAAAATGATCTTCTGTCACTGGGCCTGTATACAATATGACAGATGATGACAGATAACACAAATAAACAACAAATAAGAGAAAAATAGAAGTGTTAATTTATTGGTAGGTGTATAATCTAAGTTAGTCATCAAAAGAGCCCAACATAAACTTTTGAATATCCCCAGAGTGTGTAGACATGATTTGCAGTATTCATGCACTATAGACAGAACAAAGACAGAACAAAACCTCTTTGTTAAAGTGATTAAATCATATGACCTAATGATCCAACATCTCTCACGCTGTTTGAAACATGGCAGAATCACCAGGGGCATAATTTCCATGGGGGTGAGAGGGGTTATGATCCCCGCAAAATTAAAATACAACCAATAGGCCTCCCTTATAATCATCTGATTGAGATGAGAGAGATAAGAAACACCCTGCCCAAAATGAATTCATTATTTAAATCACATTTATCACACTGCTGCACTTTCATCTCCTGACAATTTTGTGTTATCAAGTTAGTTAGTTTCTAATTGTGCTGTAGCTTGAATCTTTATCCTCTTTTTGTTAGTTGCTTTGGATAAAAGCGTCTGCTAAATGCATTATTGTAAATATAGCGTCTTAACTGAAAGTAGCTGTTTGCTAGTTTATGAGGTGAAGCAAAGGGAGGATGCCACAAAATAATTGTGCTCATAGGACTTTGTTGATAAGTCGAGTTTTCTCTCTCAAGCAATTGTGGTGCAATGATTAAGGTAAGTAATAAACATTAGTGCAATTAAAATGTAACATGTCCATAATTTGATTGATTGACAACAAAATAGATTACATCAAAAATAATGAGCCTAGAATGACAGAGCCAGAACAGAGAGAGAGTGGCTCATGGTTCATGGTCTGAGGGAGAGACGGCACTGGACACACACACACACACACACACACACACACACACACACACACACACACACACACACAGATGGCATTAAGCTGTTCTTGCATCTTTTCAACACAAATGCTACATTTGCTGTAAAAAGTGGCTTTTTTAGGAAAACAAAGTGTAACCCTTCAGGAAATACTGAAAAGTTTCCTTCATTATCCATGTTAGTGAGGATACAGGGCATACGGGGAATGTTTGTTATTTGATTTTATTTTAAATTTTATGTGATTTCCCAGTGTTTGGGTGGAATATTAAGTGTTTTCATTCATGTATATTCATACGTCATTAATATTATGCCTTTAATTACCGTATTGGCCCGAATATAAGATGATCCTGAATATAAGACGACTTCCTTTTTTCAGATCAATCATACAATATAATCATTTTATATTAATCTAATAATAATTTGGGGGGAAAACAGATAAAAGAAAACTTTTTTGTAGACCAAGTTTTGCCTCAAATATTTTGATCATTACTATAAATCAAAGCATTAGATCAAGTTAATTATTGTGGATAAATGTAACCTTTGAATTGAAAGAATAGTAGGCTACCATATGAATGATCATTTTCCATGAAAGTGAAAACAATACGCTGTAGGCCATTGCATTGCATTACCCATAGAGGTCTGCATAGAGGCTAAAGCCTTGCGTGTCTAAGGGGCGAGTTGGCAAAGTTACATAGTGCTGTTTTGGCCAATAGGGGGCTGCAATGAGTTTGAAAGAGGCGTCGTTCATCCTGTTAAGACTTGATGTGCCATCAAAATGATTTTGGAAACACTATTTTAAGGTATAAAAAATTCTTTGGTGTTGCTTAAATTCATGTCCAGAATAATTATGTGAAAATTGAGTATTTTATAATCCTCTCCAAAGCAGCCCATCCTTTATAAAATGATGAACCTAGTAGTAAGTAGGGGGTCCAAAAGATCAGTTCCTATTGACCAGAACCAGCTTAGCCAAACCAGCCTGCTGACAAGGGCAAGTAGGGGGTCCAAAAGATCAGTTCCTATTGACCAGAACCAGCTTAGCCACACCAGCCTGCTGACCAGGAGAAGAATGTGAAGGGGCTCCAAAAGGACCAGTCTAAGGGGCCGTCCACATGGCAACATTTTTGAAAACAGAGAAGTTTCTATGCGTTTTAGCCTTGTGTCCACACGGCACCGGCATTTTGGGAGTTTTTTGAAAACGGGTTCCAGAGTGGAAAAACGCAGTTGTTTTGTTGCCGTATGGACAGTAAAGCAGTAAAGACCCTGGCACACAACAAGCGGTAAAAACAACAATGCAGGACAACAGAGTTGTGTTTGTGCTGCAGACGCTTCTAACTTCTAGCTCCTAAAACACCAGCGGAGACGCATACACAATCACACGCGGCGTATTATTTTAAACCCACCACAGTGTAGAACGAGAAGGGCCACCAGAAGAAGATTTTGGGTGAGACCTGGGAGAACCAGTTGCTGGTGAGCTAGTAACACATGGCACTTTACACTGTGCTAGCTAGTTTTGCTAGTTTTCAAGAAGGAAACCATGATCAAACCCACCTGAAGCTAATGCCTGTGGTCCTTCACCACTCTAGGAGACAGACAATCACTTCTTTCAGGAGAATTAAGGGAAGCCGAAGCACATGGCGAGTCACTAGATGTAGAGTAATCTTGTTCCCCGCTTTCTATGCCCGGTGGAATTGCAGTGGTAGCTGGCGATCCACCCCAGAGTTTCTCACAAAGTTCAAAAAATAATAGGACCACACGTCCGTGGCCACTTCGACGTCCAGAGTCTACAGCATGTCTGTATATATTTCAGATACTTTTAATTTGGTCATAATCTGCAGTTTGATAATGGTGTTGGGGTTGTGAGGCAAGTCCTTCCCTGCAGATACATCCATGGTGGTGTATTGCTGCCAAAAAGCCAATATAATGTCGGTATGTTTCGTTTGGCAGGACTCCCAGTCGACATTGTCTTGGTATCTGCTGGTTTTGTAGTCCAGGGTTACTCGCAGTAGTAATTCTGCTTCATCGTCTGTCCACACAAGAGAATCGGGTCTCATGCGTGCCTTCTTCGTCATCTTCTTGTTGTGTTTGTTCGGTTTGAACTAAGCAGGCGGAAGAGGAAGGACTCTATGCTCATGCGCTCTCTGGTGTTGGTGTGTCCAGTGGCTCTGGCTATATCTGTTTACAGCGCCACATATAGGTGTGGAATATGTATTACATCGTTTTCACTCAGTGTTCCGTTGTCGTGAGGACGCAGATATTTTTCACTCCGGCTCGTGTGTGGACGCAGATTTTTTTCAACCCACAAAAAAAAAAAAAAAAAAAAAAAAAAAAAAACGGGACCGTTGTCGTGTGGACAGGGTCTCAGTGACTGGGGACAGCACTAGTCATAGACCTATGACAGGTTTTAGATAAAGACTGGAGAACAGATACTCATTGTTGAAGTGATGATGCCTAGATCAGGTGACCAGCTATGATTCAACACCTGCTTTCTGATTTTAGACCCCAGAAAAATACTCTTTGTGTTTCTTACACAGGAAATGACTGTAGATCTGCCTACAACATGAGTCAACATGGAGATTCTGCTGTTGGGTATGGAAGTGCTAGGAGTGTGTGTGTGTGTGTGTGTGTGTGTGTGTGTGTGTGTGTGTGTGTGTGCATGCGTGCGTGTGTCTTGTCTTTGTCATCATTAGGTTTAATGGTGTTTTATCTAAACATAGTCATCTCTCGTCACACCTTTTACACTGTGTTATTATCAGTGATGGCCCAATTCAGAAAAGAAGACCAGACTCTCCTGCAGCCAGCAGTGTGTCCATGAAGAGCGACCAGGGCATCAACTTTACCAAGGGAGGCAGTCATCATGACCGCAGGTATCGGTGGGCTGCCGCCCAGTACATTTGTGTAGAGATTAGGACCATGTGACTGACAATCAATATTTTAGGCTCTTGACCTGTAATATTGAGTGTCTTGATCACAAGAAAGTTACCATCATGCACAGAATAACACATATACTGACACACACACACACACACACACACACACACACACAATCGCACACACATATACGTACAGAGAGAGAGAGAGAGATGAAGAAATTATCCAAGGTCAAAGGTCTCCTGTTACACTCTTGTTTTACAAAAATGCAAGTAGAACTACAGTTTGAAGTTTCTTTAGAAGAGCCCCTGAACTTAACTGCTGTGTGTTATGTTTACTTTGCTGAAGGCCAGTGGATGAGAGACCAGACTCTCCTGCACCAAGCTGTGTGTCCATGAAGAGTGACAGGTCAAAGGAGCAGATCATCAACTTCAGAGAGGAAGACACTCATCCTGATCCCAGGTAGAGAGAGTTGAGAGTCTTCATCCACTTCTCCAGTACTGTTATGTAGACCATCATCATGTTATTCCAGCATTCTCTCCAGTCTAATTCTTGTAATTCACAACTTAATGTTGGAGATTGCATTCTGCTGTCATATTCTGGGTAACTCTGTATTCCAGTGTCTAAATTTCCAAATACACCCCCCCCCCCCCCCAGCATATTTATTATAGTTTAGAGACACAAACTGTATTCAGAAGGTTAAACAATCAAAACAATCAAAGCAACACGGATGCAACTGTAACTTAAATTTGAATTAAGGTGAATTAAAATTGAAGTTGCGGGTACATCTGTGTTGCTCCAATTTTTTAAATTTTATTATCAAAACCGCCTCCATCGTTGATGCACCAGGTGCACACAGAAGCACAGTGGATCTGCACCCTGTTGTCTTCAGAAGGTCTCATAACCCCTTTTAATTACTTTAGCCCTTAGTATTACTTCTTCAGACTATTTATGCGTCAGGTGCTGAAATAAGCAGATATTTTCTCTATGCTGTCTGCAGCTGTGAACTCTGTCTTGTGCACTTAAAACTACAAACTATCCAGGGGCTTCTCAAAGGAAAAAAAAACACTACATTTATTCTCATATTTGCAATAAAGTGCTGTTATGCCACAGGCCGCTGCTGTTTAACTTCAAAATATGAATTGACATGTAAACTGGAATATTCCTGTACCGATCCTGTTTTCTGGAATCTTGCTTTAACTAAAATACTGGGCTTATTCTCAATATACGGTGCATGTAAATGTAGTCATTGAAAAGAAGGAGAAAGATTAAATATGCTTCCCATATTACTTACATATTACAGTATATGCAAATCAGTCTTTGGAGCATATTTAGCTTTACATGGACAGTAGTGCTGGTGTATATTTACCTGTATGATTAGTGTTGGTGTTTGGAGCATATTTACCTGTGTGATTAGTGTTGGTGTTTGAAGCATATTTACCTGTGTGATTAGTGTTGGTGTTTGGAGCATATTTACCTGTGTGATTAGTGTTGGTGATTAGAACATATTTACCTGTGTGATTAGTGTTGGTGTTTGGAGCATATTTACCTGTGTGATTAGTGTTGGTGTTTGAAGCATATTTACCTGTATGATTAGTGTTGGTGATTAGAACATATTTACCTGTGTGATTAGTGTTGGTGTTTGGAGCATATTTACCTGTGTGATTAGTGTTGATGTTTGGAGCATATTTACCTGTGTGATTAGTGTTGGTGATTAGAACATATTTACCTGTGTGATTAGTGTTGGTGTTTGGAGCATATTTACCTGTGTGATTAGTGTTGATGTTTGGAGCATATTTACCTGTGTGATTAGTGTTGGTGTTTGGAGCATATTTACCTGTGTGATTAGTGTTGGTGTTTGGAGCATATTTACCTGTGTGATTAGTGTTGGTGTTTGAAGCATATTTACCTGTGTGATTAGTGTTGGTGTTTGAGCATATTTACCTGTGTGATTAGTGTTGGTGTTGAAGCATATTTACCTGTGTGATTAGTGCTGGTGTTTGGAGCATATTTACCTGTGTGATTAGTGCTGGTGGTAATGTATCCAGGTTAGTGCCGTCTAGTACTTCCGCTCAATTTCTTTTAGTTCCATCACAGAGTCAGAGAACCAGACTTAAGCATAGACTTTTCATCGTCTCTGAGCTGGGACAGACCAATCAGCAAACAGAGGGAGGGAGGACTGGAAACGTTAAAGTTGAATTGAAATGGTGTGTCCCAGCGCATAACAAACGTCACAACTAAACAGTAGAGATTGGCTGAAGCAGAAAGTATCCGCCCACCGTGGAGTGAATACATGCCAACTGATTTTAGGTGTCAGATGAGTGGAGTGAATACATGCCAACTGATTTTAGGTGTCAGATGAGTGGAGTGAATACATGCCAACTGAGGTGTCAGATGAGTGGAGTGAATACATGCCAACTGAGGTGTCAGATGAGTGGAGTGAATACATGCCAACTGAGGTGTCAGATGAGTGGAGTGAATACATGCCCACTGAGGTGTCAGATGCTTTGTACAAAGTGAAAGGATGTGAAAGCAGCTGATGCATCAGGCTATGGGAAATGTCCTCTATAGAGAAAAACTTCAGTCTTGTAAGTGTGTGTGTGTGTGTGTGTGTGTGTGTGTGTGTGTGTGTGCGTGTATGCACATACTGTGGGGCCTATCTGGACCTCTGGAATAATGTCACTGTGTGTATGTGAGTGTGTGTGTGTGTGTGTGTGTGTGTGTGTGTGTGTGTGTGTGTGGGGGGGGGGGGGTGCTGGTGTTTGAAGTATACTTACCTGTATGCCTCTGTGCTTTGTTGACCAATTCCTGCTGTTCTTCTGTTTCCTTCAGCAAACAAAAGGAAGAACAAAGAGTTCATCAACCTCTCAGCAACGCCTCTAATGAGTTGTCTACTCAAGTTTTCAAGGTGTGTGTGTGTGTGTGTGCGTGTCTGTCTGTGTGCGTGTGTGTTTGTGTGTGTATGTGTCTGTGTGTGTTTATATGTGTTTGTGTGTGTGTGTGTGTGTGTGTGTGTGTGTGCATGCTGATGGATAGAAGAGTTGTTTCTTTTCTTTTTAATGAAACAACTTGGTTTTAATTTTCACTGGTGGAACAATTTGACTTGTAATCAGGAGCTGGAACACAAAGTCATCACTTTCATGAAGAATGAACTAAAGAGACTCAAGAAGCTCCTGAGTCCTGATTACCCAGAATCCCTTTGTAGTGAGGAGGAGGAGGAGGATGAGGAGCAGGGAGATGCCAGAGATGGAGCTCTGAAGATTGCAGTCCACATCCTGAGGAACATGAGTCAGGAGGTCATCGCTCAGCACCTGGAGAAATGTGAGTGATTTACTTATAACCACTGCATGTTTATCTTTATTCATTGTAATTGAAAACTTTTTAGCAATAACACCAAATCAATACGTCTATAGCAGAAATAATGACAGTATTTCTGAGTTTATTACATAATACCAATTTATAATTATTTCTATGTTTATAATGCTAATTGATAACACTTATGGACAGCTTTGCTTTCTGATATCTAATGAGTGTATTTTTATCTAGATGGACTATTTCCAAGATCTCAGAAACAGCTCAAATATAGATTGAAGAAAACGTTTCAGAGTGTATTTGAAGGCATCCCAAAGCAGGGAAAAACTACTTTCCTGGAGAAGATCTACACTGAGCTCTACATCACAGAGGGGGACAGTGCAGAGGTCAATACTGAACATGAGGTCAGACTGGTTGAGATGGCATCCAAGAGACAAGTAACAAAGGGGGAAACACCAATCAAATGTAACAACATCTTCAGGCCCTTACCTGGACAAGACAAACCCATCAGAACTGTGCTGACAAAGGGAGTTGCTGGCATTGGAAAAACAGTCTCTGTGCAGAAGTTTATTCTGGACTGGGCTGAGGGAAAAGCCAATCAAAATATCCACTTCATATTTCCTCTGCCTTTTCGTGAGCTAAACCTAATCAAAGAGAAGAAATACACCCTTATGGACATCATTCACCACTTTTTCAGTGAAACAAAAGCCTTTTCCGTCATAGACCAGGACAGATACAAAATTGCTTTCATCTTTGATGGTCTGGATGAAAGCAGACTTCCTCTAGATTTCCAGCACAATGAAAGCATCTACAGTGTAACAGAACCTGCCCCAATGGATGTCCTTCTCACAAACCTCATCAAGGGGAATCTGCTTCCCTCTGCTCTCGTGTGGATCACCTCCCGACCAGCAGCAGCCAATCAAATCCTTCCTGAGTGTGTTGACCAGGTGACAGAAGTCCGGGGTTTCAGTGACCCACAAAAAGAAGAGTACTTCAGAAAAAGGATCACAGAAGAGACGCTGGCCACCAGAATCATCAAACACCTGAAGTCATCTAGAAGTCTCTACATCATGTGTCACATTCCAGTCTTCTGTTTGATGTCAGCCTCTGTTTTGGAGAGCATCCTGACTGAAATCAACAGTACAGAGATTCCAAAGTCTTTGACTCAAATGTACACACACTTCCTGATTATACAAACCAAACACAGGAGTCAGAAGTATGAAAAACAAGGTGTGAATACAGTCTGGAACCAGAAGACCATTGAGTCCCTGGGGAAACTGGCTTTTCAGCAGCTGAAGAAGGGCAATCTGATTTTCTATGATAAAGACCTGAGAGAGTGTGGCATTGATGTGAAAGAGGCATCAGTATACTCAGGGGTGTGCACCCAGATCTTCAGAGAGGAGGCTGGGCTGTACCAGGGGAAGGTGTTCTGCTTTGTTCATCTGAGCATCCAGGAGTTTCTAGCAGCTCTCTATGTGCTCCTGAGTTATCAGAACAAAGGGGTCAATATTCTGGATAAACAGCCATCTACATTTTCATCTCTGTTTAAGGCAGCAAACATCTGTGACCTACACAAGACTGCAGTGGATCAGGCCTTAAGAAATGAGAGTGGACACCTGGACCTTTTCCTGAGGTTTCTCCT
>PYXC01000137.1:625000-627500 GCA_015244755.2 Tenualosa ilisha | reverse complement strand
TGATTTTATGGTCTTGGTCTCGACTCCTGAAAGACTCAGTCTCGGCTCGGTCTTGCTTTCTCAAAGAATCGGCCTTGACTCGGTCTCGACTGCATTTAAAAACCAACGGTCTCGGTCTCAACTGTCTTGACCCTTCAAATACTCGACATACGCGTCTCGTCTCCATCACTACTGATATGTACTGTATTTACAGGATGGATGTATTTATTTACTGTATACAAAGTACATATAAATATATAGCCAGCTGACCCACCCCAGCCAGATGAAGCCTAGTCCATATCCTAACACTACTCACTATAATCATACCAACTCATTCTGTAGATTGATTTACAGGTGTTTCACTCATATACACATTGCATTGTGGGAGAGTCGACACAATCTAGTGCACAGCCTCCATCTCTTCACCTGCCAGAGCATCCTTGGTTTCCTTACCACACACTAGAGGGCGCTCTTAGCCTACTATTTCCAGAGCTTTAGAGTGGCACACACACCTCTGACTTGGTCATGGTGTGTTTTTCAATGCCATGTAAGTTTAAAGTGCTGTAGCCTACCACAGTCTAAAACTTGTTTAACTCATTAATTGTCACCTAACTATTAAAAAGGAACAATTGATATTAACTTTGCATAAGAGTATATTTGTATTTTCAACACAGTTTGCTAAATCATTTAAGTGTCAATCCTCTAGAGGTTTCCATGTCACACACACACACACAGAAAGACGGAGAGAGAGAAAGAGAAACACACACAAATAGACACACACACACACACACACACACACACACACACACACACACACACACACACACACAGGCAATAGATCCAAGACACCATAGAGTTGACCCACTGTGTTCCTGGAGTGTAAATGTGTTTAGTACATCTTTCATTCACTGTAATTTTGAAAGATTATGCAGAACATTTATTTGATGGATTTTCATCAGGTCTTTCATTAGACCACCCCCACACACACATACACACACACACACACACACACACACACACACACACACACACACACACACACACACACACACACACAAAACTTTCATCTACTACTGTAATGTTGTTGCTACAGAAACGTTGCCTAAAACACAACTTCTACCGCAATGGAGGAGAAAGAGCAAAAAACTGACCACAAAATCAGCCAATGTAGATCACAGCTGTCTCATGAACCCCTAGGGGGTCTGTCTCCTGTGTCCGTCTACTATCACGGCCCCAGTCTGATACTCCCACTGTAGGCCATCTGGGACCATGTCAGACTAGTTTTGGCCACATGGTGAATTATTAGAATAACAATGAGGGGCAAATAAGTCCATCTGCCCACCTGGCCAGAAAAACAACCACAGAAAAGGCTGGTGCCTGGTCAAGTATTACAGTGATTCCCTCTCTCGCTTTCTCTCTCTGTCTGTGCCTGTTTTTATGGGTGTTTGTGAAGTCAGCTGCTTAGGTGAATAACTGTGTGCATGTATGTGTGTGTGTGTGTGTGTGTGTGTGTGTGTGTGTGTGTGTGTGTGTGTGTGTGTGTGTGTGTGTGTAATAATGAGGTTGATGGTTGACTTTGCACACCTTATCAGATTGGGCTTCAGACTAACAGGAAGAAATCATTCAGGCCTTCAGAGGGGCTCTCCTCTCCTCCTCCAGCGCTGCCATTGGCTGGAAGCCTTGCACTCTCTTGTGTGCTGTGGAAGGGTGTGGGCAGTGGTCCATCATTGTCAGGGAGGGAGAGAGAAAGAGGTGTGTGTGTGTGTGTGTGTGTGTGTGTGTGTACATATGTGTGCTTTTGTATTTCTGTGAGTGTGTATTTTTAAATGGGTGTGTACATGTGTGTGGTTTACACATGGTGTGTCCATGTATGTGTGTGGTATAGTGTATATACTGTGTGTGTGTGTGTAAACTATCTAAGCATGTATGTGTGGTGTGTGTTTGTGTTGTAATGCACCAATCAAACTTTTTTAGTACCATTACCGATTCTGATGCCTGGGTTTTGCATATCAGTCGATACCCGATACTGATCTGATATCCCCACTGAATTAAGACAAAGGCATCATCCTCAGCTTGTATTGCTCTGCTTGCCTAACTGGGAACTATTTACCAAGTCAAGACAGAGCAAAATAACAGACATATATGTATTAAATTATTATAGATATATAATAAATAAGTTATTTAGAATATTATACAAAAAAATAAACAAGTGTGTGGCAGTGTCATCACATTGTATTTGATGTTTGTAGGCCTAGCCTGTCACTTTAAATTTCTCCACATGAACCTAACATCACTAGCCTGACAAGCCATCCTACATCCTATAACATTAATGTATAGTCCGGGCATAATCGATTGACCGGGCTCAATCCTAAGGGCGGAATCAGCGGTTGTCTCAAACTGGATAGCGCTACGACCAATCAGAGTAACGTCGGCAAAACAGCAAATAGCCTACATCCTTCTCTGAAATGCCTTTTTCTGCTCAGCTTTCAAAGACAAGCCAAAGTCTAACTCCTCCAAAGTC
>PYXC01000137.1:607500-615000 GCA_015244755.2 Tenualosa ilisha | reverse complement strand
CCTCCAAGGTTAAAAATGCCCATTAGTCAACCAAAGCTCAGACTAAACACTTTGTCAGCCAATGTGAGTGCTTATGTGTGTGTGTGTGTGTGTGTGTGTGTGTGTGTGTGTGTGTATGTGTCTGTGTGTGTAGGCACTCCTGTGTTTTCTCTCACAGTCACAAAGAGATGGAAAAAAGAGATCTGGGAACTGGATCTGCATACACTCACACACTCACACACATGTGTGCACTCACACCAACATCAAACAAACACTCACACACACATTCACACAGAAGAGCTGCAAATTACTATGCAATATCCAGAAATGCAATATAGGATCTGGATCTGCATGCACACACACACACACACACACACACACACACACACACAGTGCTGTGGTACCGTGTGCCTTACCCACAGAAAAAGAGAATGTGATGAGAGATTTCCTAGCATACATGCCAAGATAAAATACTGAACATTGAACTTCCTTCCTTTTGCAGGTCAAAGGTCATTGCCACCAGCTGAGGGGGTGAACTTCCTGTGTCCCGACTCAGGAGGGCTTTGTGGGGGGTCTCCTGGAAAAGTACAGGGAGAAATCATTCACGCTCACCTCCCCTCTGTCATCACTGCAAGTGGGATGGCGTTGAACTTTAGATGTGATAGTAAACACTCACTTCCTTCCAAACAAAACAGAGTGTTAGAGTCAGCAGTAGATGTGTGCAGGCAAAGCCGCACCCAACTGTGTTTTGGTCTAAAGATGTGTTTTGGTGTGTCTGATCTCGGAGCTGTGTTTTGGTCTAAAGATGTGCTGAATCTAGGGCTGCATATGTGGTGTTGAATGTGAGGTTGTGTATGTGGTGTTGACTGTGGGGCTGTGTAAATGGTTCTGGTCTTTGGGTTGTATGTTGTGGTTTCATTTCAGCTCAGACAGAGCCACTACCGCCCTGTGAGAGGGCACGGTGAGGTCAGCTATCCAGAGACGTGAGGTGTGGAACCAGAGAGGAAATGTTTTGTGTAAAATCTCTGTACTCTGCACTCACACACACACACACACACACGCATGCATACGCCCACACACACACACACACACACACACACACACACGCATACACTCACACCATACACTCTCACACTCACACACACACACACACACACACGCATACACTCACACGCATACACTCTCACACACACACACACACACACACACACACAGTTAGCACTGGCACTGGAGTCTCTGCAGCACAGCGCAGACAAACAGGAAGAGACTGACCACTCAGGGGCCGTTGCGAGTGCCAGCTCTGTGTACCTGTGGAGCTGGGCTCCCTCAGGCGCCGCTCAGGCTGAACACTCTTTTCACCTCCAAAGCTAAAGCTAAAGAAGTGATTGTGTGTATCTTGTTGCTCCATGATGGATTTAGCTAACTAGTTAACTCCCTGACTTTGCTATTAAAGTAGAAGTGGAAGTGTTTTATTATCTCTATGCAAAGTACAGTGAGATGTCATTCAGAACAGCCCACAGATGCACAGTGAAGCAGTATAGGTACAGCAATATATCCAAAATACAAACTACTAAACAATATATACAAATATGGTTGATATATACAAATAAGGCTATGATGGGTGATAGATACAAATAAGGCTATGATGGGTGATAGATACTAATAAGGCTATGATGGGTGATAGATACAAATAAGGCTATGATGGGTGATAGATACTAATAAGGCTATGATGGGTGATAGATACTAATAAGGCTATGATGGGTGATAGATACTAATAAGGCTATGATGGGTGATAGATACTAATAAGGCTATGATGGGTGATAGATACTAATAAGGCTATGATGGGTGATAGATACTAATAAGGCTATGATGGGTGATAGATACTAATAAGGCTATGATGGGTGATAGATACTAATAAGGCTATGATGGGTGAGAAATAAGGTGCAAGAGTTTTACACAGCTAAGCAATGAGCCATTGTTGAAGAAAGTGTGAACTATTTTCAACACTGAGCACCTCGCCTTTTTAGTCACCGCACTTCTTTTTCAGCGTCCACCCCACTCACGTTCAGCACGTGCACTGCAATGGTCACGTCACGTTCTTCCATTGGGAAACAATAGAATGGCCTGTTGGTAAAAAGGTGGTTGGTCTGAATGCCAGTGCAGCTTACCTGTTAAGCAGTGTTTGCTCAGGATGCCACTTCTGCTTATATACAGGGCTGGGCCTTGAGGGATCACACATCTCTCAGCATCAGCATCTGGATGTGGAGGGATTCTTTCCCTTCATATCACTCATATCTGGATGTGGAGAGATTCTTTCCCTTCATATCACTAATATCTGGATGTGGAGGGATTCTTTCCCTTCATATCACTCATATCTGGATGTGGAGGGATTTTTTCCCTTCATATCACTCATATCTGGATGTGGAGGGATTCTTTCCCTTCGTTTTGCTCACACACTAGAGTGTTATTATGTACATTACCGTCTACCCTCTCAGACTGATTACAGCAGGTCCTCAAACAGATCTTGAACCAGTCCAGTCATGATGTTGGACTGCAGGAAGAGTTGTTGTGTTTGTGTTTGTGTGTGTGTGTGTGTGTGTGTATGAATGAGTGTTTTTGTGTATGCGTGTGCATGCATGTATGTGTGTGTGTGTGCATGTGTGCGTATGTGTGTGCATACATGTATGTGTGTGTGTGTGTATGTGCATATGTGTACTTGTATGCATTTATGATGCGTGTGTGTGTGTGTGTGTGTGTGTGTGTGTGTGTGTGTGTGTGTGTGTGTGTGTATGTGCATATGTGTACATGTATGCATTTATGATGCGTGTGTGTGCGTGTGTGTGTGTGTGTGTGTGTGTGTGTGTGTGTGTGTGTGTGGTGTGTGTGTGTGTGTGTGTGTGTGTGTGTGTGTATGTGTGTGTGTGTGTGTATGTGCATATGTGTACATGTATGCATTTATGATGCGTGTGCGTGTGTGTGTGTGTGTGTGTGTGTGTTGTAGTGTTGTGTGTGTGTGTATGTGCATATGTGTACATGTATGCATTTATGATGCGTGTGTGTGCGTGTGTGTGTGCGTGTGTGTGCGTGTGCGTGCGTGTGTGTGTGTGTGTGTGTGTGTGTGTGTGTGTGTGTGTGTGTGTTTGCTTGAGTTGTAGTCCCACTCCATGAGGGTGCGCGGGCCAGGATAATCACCCTCATGTGTTAACAGCTCTTAGCCCCTCTTTCCCCTCTAATCCCCACCACTTCCTCCTGCTCCAGTAATGGCTCTCAAATGGCTGCTTTCACCTTCAGACGGAAGAAAAGAAACCACCCTGTGACTGCCAGAGAAGAGAGGGGGGGATAGACAGAGTGAAGGAGAGGAGGGGGGACAGACAGAGTGAAGGAGAGGAGGGGGGACAGACAGAGTGAAGGAGAGGAGAGGGGAGCGGGGGAGTGTGTGTGTGTGTGTGTGTGGGGGGGGGGGGGGGGGGTCTCACAGTGCAAGTGAGGGGAAGACAAAGAGTAAGAAGAATGAGGGAGAGTAGAAAGGTAAAATAGTGAGGTACAGAGGGAGAGAATAAAATAAGGGAAAGAGTGACGTGAAGAGGAAGTTAGAGAGTGATAGATTGAGGCCCAGTGTGGAAGAAAGGAAGAGAGAGAGAGAAATTCTGCGTTTGATTATGAATCAGTAGGGCAACATGTATTGATTA
The DNA here is from genome assembly GCA_015244755.2 of Tenualosa ilisha. Lineage (NCBI taxonomy): Eukaryota > Metazoa > Chordata > Actinopteri > Clupeiformes > Clupeidae > Tenualosa > Tenualosa ilisha. The sequence continues at coordinate 611,332 of PYXC01000137.1, read as the reverse complement.
CTCTGCCTCTTCATATTGGATTATAGACAAAGTTCTTTGCTTGTGTGAAATTGAGGACCTTTATATCTCCTGATTGTCTTCTCTAAGCACACTTATACCCAGCGCTACAGTCAGCTTAAGACCGTGATGCAATTACACGGCAACCCACGACCCCTGAACCCTGAGGTCACCGTGGAGTTCATATAGGAGTGTTTATTTCCCACAGGAAGGCCTTTCTTGGCCCACGCTCAACAACTGTCTGCGCTGAGGGCAAGGAATGAGGCTCTCCGTCTGTCCTCAACACAAAGCCATGCCGTGGCAGGATACCATCTGACCTGGGATCAGAAGCGAGGTGAGGCTTGTCCACTCCGAAGGCCCCCGCCTCCCGCCTCCCAGCTGACATGTGAACCTTGCAGCTCTCAGGGTGACCTGGGCCCAGATTAGGGGCTTCCAGTTCAGTCTGAATGAGGGAGGTAGGTGGGGGTTGGAGTAGTCATTTGGGCCTGGTGAGTCCTAGCCATTGTGCTTGTGTGTGTGTATGTGTGTGTGTGTGTGTGTGTTTGTGTAAGTGTGTGTGTGTGTTTGTGTGTGTGTGTGTGGGTTGTGTGATGGATGAGATCCCCCAGGCTCTGTGGGTAGAGGTGAGAGTGATGGTGTGTGCGCCTCTCCCCCACCACACACACACACCACACACACACACACACATACCACACACACCACACACACTACACACACACACCATCACCACCAACACCACCCCGACAGCTTGCTTTATTGCCTCCATTTTCCTTGCTTGAAACTCTTCTCTCCTGAGACAGGTGGGGAGAAATATCACAGCGCACCCCCACCCCACACTCTGTTTCCATGTTTCTCTCTCTCTCTTTCTTTCTTTCTTTCCCTCTCTCACTGTCTCTCACTCTCTTCTCCTTCTCTCTCTTTCTCTCTCTCATTCTCTCTCACTCTCTTCTCCCTCTCTCTCTTTCTCTCTCTCTCTCTTTCTTCCTCAGTGATACAGAGGGGTGTTATGAAGTGGGAGTGAGGATGTTGTTGTGAGGGGCTGTTGGTGCTGCGACACTGAAGAAGTGTTGTGTGTGTTTACAAACGAAAAGCCAAATGGAGCTGTCAGTTGCCGTTGTGTCATTTAGGAGCCTTAATGCCGTTAATTAGTGCTTAATTAAATAAAACCATCTGTAGTCACATAACTAAGAAAAGGGCTGCTGTGGCCACGGACCCAGAATGTATTGTGAGTGCTTTTGTGTTGGATAATTCCGTTGCGGGCATGAGAATTCATCTGAGCCAAGAGCATCTCCCTGTGCTCCACATCCAGACTGCCTAATGGATGAGTTTCTAAGGAAACTGCTTCCTCAGCAGTAAATCACCGTGCCAACGGGATTATAACATAAACAAGTCACTAATTTCAGAGATAAATTTCAAATATTTATTAAATTATGCCCCCCCTTTTGAGACCTAGATAGATGTGAAAATGAGTTCTGCTCTGCAGACTTATTGCTCTGACCCAAACTACCTTGAAACTAGAGCCTAGAGGTTGTTTATTACCCATATCTCCAATAGTTAGCAACTGCCTGATGTGAGGCTTGTTTATTACCCATATCTCAAATAGTTAGCAACTGCCTGATGTGAGGCTTGTTTATACTGCAGTTTATCAGAGCTTTACTGCCCTCAAATAGGTACTTTGGGGATGATTCAGAGACCCATTTAAGGGAGCATGTAAGGATGTTGGCTGATTTGTCAACTTTATTTTGTTAAAAAGCATTTGCCATCAAGGTTATTGAGGTTCTTTATTGTCCTTTAATTGCACATCTGATAGGTCTGCATTTAATTATTTAAAATTAATTTATATTTTTACTTTATATTATTTTATTTATATATATATATATATGCAACTACATGTAATGATGTTATAACGATAGCTTATTGTCAGCACAGTTGTTGGTGAAGCTCCAAACACAAGGGGGCTGTTAATGCAATAGTCCACAGTCAATCAACTCACAGTGTTTTTGTTTGAGGTTGGCGAGTGCTGTTGGTGGGTCAAAGACCGAATGTGCAAACGGGTAGCTAACGCTAACTGAACGGGGCACAGTAAAACTAAACTGTAACGGACCTTCCTTGCCCTCATCAGTTAGCGCTGGCTGGCGTTCGGCTATTTAGTCTGCGTTGTATCAAAGCCTCTCATTCTTATTCTTATACAACAGGACTGTGGGTTGATTGACTCTGGACTGTTGCTTTAAGACTACATGCTGAGATGTGAACCATAAGCAGAGACCACCTACCAGTCGGTATGCACACACACACACACACACACACACACACACACACACACACTTACACACACACAACCACTGTAACATTTACCATCTTCGTCACCACCGGGTCCGATTAGAGCCCGCTAGCAGACTGCAGGCTACCGGCTGCTTGATCTTTCATCCTAAATGAACATAATGATTTTCTTAATTGGCCACAAGCATGTGGGCTTTAAAGAGGAATGTTTACTGACAAACAGCCGCCCATGTGGCCTCCATGTGTTTTGATAATGGTTTGGATTCTCTTGTAGCGAAAGATAAACTGTTGCTCATGATGAGCAGTTGAGCATGCAGCCTCTGTCATTGGACCACTTGACATGGACAGGATGTGGCATATCTGAGGCTGTCTGGATGTCTCATCATAGACTTCATATCTGAGGCTGTCTGGACATCGCATCATAGACTTCATATCTGAGGCTGTCTGGATGTCTCATCATAGACTTCATATCTGAGGCTGTCTGGACGCCTCATCATAGACTTCATGCTTGTTGACAAAAAATGAATACACAAAAATAAATTTTTGCTGAAGTTACAGTTCCAATAGTGTGTGTTTTAAGAGGGGAAATGCAACACTTCTAAGTGAACACATGCTTAAACAGTCTGGCATCAAGTGATTCATTTACGCATTCATTCATTCATTCATTCATGCATTAGTTTTCTTCGCGATGGATAAAGTAGGCCTATCTATCTATCTATCTATCTATCTATCTATCTATCTATCTATCTATCTATCTATTTCTATCTTTCACATGACAGTAACAGGAGGCTACATTGTGGACATCTCATGAAACCTCCTTCCTTACTGCAGTCCAAATAAAGCCTTCCAGGGTCTGGCCTATAACACACTTGTCTGTGGTGCCCCATCCATCAGCTCTCCTGGGCAGAGATGAATCTGCCCTGGTCTGTGAGGAGGCCCCTTGCTTGATAATGATGATAATTACCACACCAACCCCACCAGCCCCTCTGAAGTCAAAGGGAAAAACAACACAAGCTGCATTTTATAGGAGAGGGGGGTGCCAAACTCAGCACGCACCAACGCCGCGGGTGTGAACGTCTGACGGGCATTCCTGGCATCGCTGACTTGAAACGCCAACCAGGTGCACCTCCCATCAAATACGGTCCTACTGCTTGTCAGTTAAGAGTGTGTGTTTGAGTGTGTGTGTGTTAGTGTGTGCGCGTGTGTGTGTGTGTGTGTGTGTTTGTGTGTGTGCTAGTGTGTGTGTGTGTGTGTGTGTGTGTGTGTGTGTGTGTTTGTGTGTGTGTGTTGTGTATAAAGGTTAGCGTGAGTGTACCTGAAATATGGGATGACAAAGTTTCAAGAAATTCAGACTTTTTTTCATGCTGTTGCAAGTTCATGGACGTGTTCTTATTGTACCCATTTGTAAAGCTGGCACTAAGTAGCTTTTCAGTATGCAGTCGGGGCTCTGTCCATTTTTAAATCCCCATCATATGTTTTTGTTCTATCAGTCCATTAGCGGAGGGTGTGTTTTTCAGACACGCTTTGGCAAAGTGATCAATTGCTGCTCATCTCT
>PYXC01000137.1:595000-597500 GCA_015244755.2 Tenualosa ilisha | reverse complement strand
TGATCTACCTTTACTTAAGTTTTTAACATTAGATCTATGAAATTATCATCGTAGCTTTAAATGATAATCAAGACTTAAAAAACAATGTTTAGCTGTCAATACAACATCAATAATAGGTCATTTGAAAGTATTTTTGGTTTCTTTTTTTCAATACATATTTTCGATAAGTTGCCTCGTCTTGTGACAGATCATAAATCTTTATTCTCACAGACCATGATTGTGACTGACGTGAGATGGTTAACATACACTCACACACACACACACACACAGGGAGACTGATGTGAGATGGTGAACACACACACACACACACACACACACACACACACACACACACACACACACACAGGGAGACTCATCTGAGATGGTGAACACACACACACAAAGACTGTAATGAGATGGTGAGGTGTCTGCTTCCTAATGGAGCCTTAGATCAGACCATGGCAGCCCCATCAATCTGCTGTCAAAGTTTTCAGAGATCACTTAACCCCTGTCTCTCTTTCACACACACACACACACACACACACACTCACACACTCATACCTGACATACCCACACTCACACACACAGACACACACACACACACACACACACACACACACACACACACACACACACTCACACACTCATACCTGACATCCCCACACCACACACACACACACACACACACACACACACACACACACACACATACATACATATACACACACCAGACACACACACACACACTCACACACACACACACACACACACACACAGACCTAACACCTAACGTCAGAATGAAGAGAAACTCTATCTCATATGCCTCCACACAGATACACCAAATAAGAGACCAGGAGATTGAAGGATGATTGGATTGAGAGTCAATGTCTCTGGGGGTCTCAGCAACAACAGCTCACACTCTCACACACATTCCTGCATTTACACACACATTGGCCTCAGCAAACACAAACCCACCTGCACACATCTATAACGGCATCTCACACAGTCATGCACTCACACACACTTTGGGCCCAGCAACAACAGTCATGCACTCACACACAAATTGGGCCCACTTAAGCATAGATCCAGTATAATTAAACAGGTATGAGCACCTCTCTCAACAGTCACATCTCAATGGGCTTTGCTCTTCACAGCAGTCTATACACAGCTATGGAGCTACATGATGCTTTTGGCTCCCATCACACACTCACAAATACACACTTATTCACACACACACACACACACACAACACACACACACACACACACACACACACACACACGGAAGCTCCTTGTTCAGCAGACTTTAATCTCACCCACCTGCTGTGGAGACAGTTGGAGAGGCTACTGCTGCTGTGTGTGTGTTTGTGTGTGTGTGTGTGTGTGTGTGTGTGTGTGTGTGTGTGTGGAGGGAGAGTAAGAGAGAGAGAGAAAGACAGAGTGTCTGTATGTGCAAGCATGTGTGTGTACATGCATCCGTGTGTGTATGTGTGTGTGTGTGTGTATGTGTGCGTGTGTGTGTGCGCGCGTGTGTGTGAATCATGCTGCCACCCCTCCTTCTCCAGTGAACCACGATGCAATAAAAGTAAGCAGCGGGGTGGAGTGGGTCGGTTTAATATTTGTGTCATCCCTGACAGCTCCCTGACCCCTCGTTAATGACCTTTTAATTAACATTTGGGCTCCGCACGCTGGAAATCAAACCGAGGGGGATCGCCGTGGCGACGCTGTGGCAGCGAGCCCCCTTTGTTTCCCCCGTATTACTGACGGCTGGGGTGATTATGCGGCCATGTGCACTGACTCGTGGATGCCCCCGGTGGCAGGGGCATTAACATGCGCTGGCAGGCAGGGAGGGGAGTAGAGGGAGGAGGGAGTGGAACCCCTCTAATGATGACGACCGAGACACAGAGTCTGCCTGTGAGAGAGAGGAGATGGAGCAGCACCATGCTGTCATTATCAGTGTGGTCATCATTAACGTCTGTGTGTGTGTGTGTGTATGTGTGTGTAGGAGTATCTATGTGTGTGTGTGTGTGCGCTGACATCTGTGTGGGGTAATATGCATATCCGTATGTGTATACAGTGTGTGTGTGTGTGCGTGTGTGTGTGTGTGTGTGCTGTCATCAGTGAGGTGAAATATGCAAATCAAATCAGCCACATGCAGAGGCTCTTTCTAATGGTGTGAGATTTTGCGAGGCTTTGAGTAATAGATGCGTTCTTGTGGGTTTGTGTGCAAGGCATTTAGAGTGTGTATGTGTGTGTATTTGTGTTTGTGTGAATGAGAGTACACATCTATGATTCTTTGTGTGTGTATGTGTGTGTCTGTGTATATGTATACATCTGTAGATGTGGGCGTGTGTGTGTGTGTGTGTGTGTGTGTGTGTGCGTGCTGCCCTCCCCTCCAAGGCTGTATGGAGACTGCGGGGAAACTGGAGCGAAATGTCAGATGCCCCCTTTGGTGCCCGGCCTCCCCAGGGCACGGGGTGGGTTGGAGGCTCCACTGGGCCACAGGATGTCACTGGGGCTGG
>PYXC01000137.1:582500-592500 GCA_015244755.2 Tenualosa ilisha | reverse complement strand
GTCCATCTCTCTCTCTGTCCATCTCTCATTGTCCCGTTTTCACATCCACCATCTGTAATTCTCTTCTCCTGTCTGTCGCTCTCTCACTCTTTTACTCCCCTCTCTTTCTTTTCCTCTGTTTCCTTTTTTCTTCTCCCTCTATTTCTCCATCTATCTCCTCCTCTCCTCCTCTATCTTCCTCTCATCTATTCTCTCTCTCTCTTAATGCCGCTGTCCTCCCTCCCTCCCTACATCTCTGTCTGTGTGTGTGGCATTAGAGGCTGTTTAAAAGGGTGGCATCAGACCCCATAATGGATGCCATCTGCATGCTGTCTCTTGGGGGACCAGAGAGATGCCATTAACCCCCCTCCCCCCCAACATTCCTGTCATTACCCTCCGAGATGCCGACCCAAGACCCTTTGCCGTGATTACCCTTGGTAATGCCAGCCCAGGTCGAGGGCTTACGGCTGGAAACTCTGAAGTCAATCGCTGAGGGCTTTTTGCGGACAGGTGGTTGTTCTGTCACCCTGTTTATCTGACACACTAGCTAGGACCTCCCAGGAGCTCACTGGATATCTGTGGCCATACTAGCAGTAGCAACAGCACACTTTGTCTTTCCTCTCTCAGGCTCAATGAGTTGAGCTCAGGTGCTGATGGTGGTCGATGCAGAGATTTCAGATCAATACAGCTGGGTGACGAGGGACTGTGTGTAATACTTCATTCATCAATACTGCAGATACAGTTAATCATACACACACACACACACACACACACACACACACAAGGTCTTTGCACTGACTGGAGTCCTTTGAGGCCCTGGTGAGGAGTGGCCACACAAGCTATGGTGTGTGTGTGTGTGTGTGTGTGTGTGTGTGTGTGTGTGATGCTTGGGTAGGCTTAATGACCATCTACAATGCATCTCACAGGCTCTCTCCCCCTCTCCTTCTCTCTATCTCTTTCTGATTCTTTCTCCCTCCATCCCTCTTTCTCTCACTCCCCTATATTCCTTGCATCCTTTCTTCCTCCATATTTTTCTTCTCCTATCCCTCTCTCCTCCCTTTGCCATCCCTCTATCATTCTGTCTGTCCCTCTCTCTATCCCTCTCTCTCTCTCTGTCTCTTGCCATTCCTCTCTCTTCTATTCTCTCTGTTCCTCCCACTCCCTCTCCCCTACTCCCTCTCTCTCTCACTCCATTCCTCTCTTTTCTATTCTCTCTAGCCCTCTCTCCCTCTCTCTCACTCCCCCCATCTATCCCTCTCTCGATTACTCACTCTTCTATATCCCTCTCCCTCCATCCCTCTGTCCCTATCTGTCCCAATCTCTCTCTCTCCATTTCTCTCTCTCTTCTATTTGATCGCTGTCCTTCCCTCCCCTCCTCTCTCTCTCTGTCCCTCCATCCCTCCCTCCCTGTCTCCATCCCTCTCTCCTTATCTGTCCCAATCGCTCTCTCTCCTCTGTCCTAATCAGGGAGGTCAGGGCCCTCTGGCTGGTCTGAAATAACACCCTCATGGTTGGGGAAACCTGATGCCTCTCCTCTCCTCTCCACCAGCATCTCAACCATATCTCTCCTCTCCATCCTAGGATTAATGTGTGTGTGTCTGTGCATAAGGCTGTGTGTGTGTGTGTGTGTGTGTGTGTGTGTGTGTGTGTGTGTGAGAGAGAGTGTGAGTGTGTGTGTGTGTGTGTGTGTGTGTGTGTGTTTTGGGGTTGGAGGAGGTGACCTAACACAGGGAATGTGCAACAGCCCATGAATAGCTGGACAGGAGGAAGTGGTCAGGTCGAGTTTGTGGTGTGTGGTGGTTGGGATGGGGGCGGGGGTAGAATGTGGGTGTAATGGAACCCCCCCTCCCCACTCTCTCTCACACACACTCACTCACACACACACACACACCTCTGCTTAATTAGCCAGGCATTCCAGGGTTTACGTAAGGCCACACCACAAGCTGGCTTATATGGAGACTGCTGCTGTCGTCACTGTTCACGATACCAGCCCTGGACACTGGACCCTAGACCCTAGACCCTAGACCCTAGACCCTAGACCCCGCACCCTGGACCCAGGCCTGTGCTCAAACACAATCTGCATTAATGCCATACAGAGCCTATTTGGAAAATAATTACTGCTGAGTGCTTTTGACAACTGCAGTGCTTCATTGAAAATACATTGTACAGTGTATACAGTGTATACAGTATATGTGCACCAATTCCAGCAGTTAATTAAAAAAGAGCTGAATTGAGAAAAGAAGGTTTCCTTCAACACTACTTAAGTTATTCCCATCATTTGTTATGCTCACCCCCCCCCCCCCTCCAACACACACACACACACACACACACACACTCACACAAGCACTGTGCACTTAGATGGCCAACATGACAAGGAGAGTGAAATAATGCAAATGTGTGTGTCCTGTGAGACAGCAGTGAAATGTCAGTGCGCCTCTCTGATGGGATGTCTATTGACAGGAATCTCTTCAGGGCAAAAGGCTATTAAGCAGTATGGCTGGATTAGGCTCCAGATTCATTATGCCAACTGGGAACGCCGGGAAAGAAACTCATCTCGCCTCAGCACCCCCAGGACAACTGCGGAGGAGCAGGAACAAATTATACGCAGAATATTTATTAGTTTTAACAGCTATGGAAACAAACAAACAAACAAACAAACAACAAACAAACAAACACACACACAAACAAACAAACACCCACAAATAGCACCCAAAGTGGTGAGAGTCTGAGTGAAAGGCAGAGGGCTATTGCTAATTTAATTGCTAATCACACCTTATCCTGCCCTTTGCATCCTGTTTCAGCTGGGTGCCTATTGGCCTTATAGTCATAAATGACAAGGATCCAGTGCATCCTCTCGAGTGGCCAAACACAGCTGGTCTCTCGTAGCATCTGATATTTGAATGAGGAATGGTGGCACAGAGCCCACCTCTGGGCTCCTTTGGGTGCCTGTCTCCACAGTACGTGTCACACTGTTTGGAAATTAAATGAGTTTTCCAATACATTGATTTGTGCCTGGCCAACACCAGGGGGAATTCATAACAGGAGCAGGATTTATGTTGAACGCTGGCATGCCAATTAGGGTGATAGGCTTATTTATGAGAAACAGCACATATGGATGCAGCCAAATGGCTTCCTTTGGGTCCAATTCACAGCAATCCAATCAAATAAGCAGTTGCATGATAGCCTGCCTTCCCCCCTCCCATGCCTGCTATTGTATTATGCATGACAGAGCTGTTCACTTGTGGTTATTTAATTGCCATTTTTAGGCATTTAGAGAATTGCCCTGGTTTATTTGATGAAGTGGAACAATCTGGTGAGGCCTTCATTTCCTGCTGATGCGGGTTCCTGGTTTTTGCCCATGTAGGCACCTTCAAAGGAAATTTCCCTCCACGGCTGAATTTAATTTCACACACTGGTGAATAAAAATGCACCTCAGATTACAACATGTTTTATTCCAGCAAATTAAAAACAATTATATCAGTGTGTATAGATTACACAGGATCCAAACCATAATAATCACATCTGACAGGAATGATCTTGAAAACCATGGCAATCAAAACACGGATAAGGGAGCGATGGTAATGTAGAAGATATCAGAATTTATTTCAGTGGAGGTGATTCAGAGCAGGGGCCTATGCTGCTGCGCTTCATTGATACGGAAACAGAGAGAGATGAGAGGTAAGGTAGGAATACCTGAGAGAATAACATCTCCATACCAACAGGAGCTCATTACGCCCACGGAGCGCAGAGCAGAGCAACGCAGCGCCAAAGGAAAGAATGAGAAACTCGCTAACTAAAGCCATTAGCGGACCTAGTGCTGATGGGAACATAATGAGTTGCCTGGTTAACCAGACAGACATGTGGAGGGGAGACACACCACTGAACACTCCACTGAATACACCACTGTGTTCCTCTCTCTCCTGATCCCATCCTCACTACATCACCACTGGATACTCTGTGTTCTTCTCTCTCCTGATCCCATCCTCACTACATCACCACTGGATACTCTGTGTTCTTCTCTCTCCTGATCCCATCCATGCTACATCACCACGTGTCTGTGTTCCTCTCTCTGCCTAGCACCGTGTCTGGAGTTTGAACCCCAGTGCGCGGAATTAGACTGATGCCGATAGTCAGGCTGTAACAAATGAATTCAAATAAGTTGAGTTGTTTTCAAGCAGTTGTATTCAATCTTCAAACTTACATACGCATGAGGAATCTGTAGTCTGGTATGCACAATACACTACTGAACCAGGTCCGTATCATTCATAAGGACACAGTATCACAGCCGGCTGGGTGCCGATATACAACTGCACAGACAGGCAAAATGTTCTTATCCATGCACTTAAATTTAGGAGAACCCAAATGCACTTATACGTAAGAGAAACATAAATATAAGAGAATGCACTTAGCCATAATAATGCACTTAGCCATAAGAGAAACAAAATACTCTTATCCAGACAGGAAAGACAATGCATTTATACGTGAATATTCATTGTGTTCCATACTCACACAGACATACATCTCTGTAGAAATAACAGGCCAACTTCATCCATTAGCAAACACAGGCTCTGTCCATTAGCAAACATTAACATTAATTAATTAAGAGAGCAAGTGATGCCGGCATCTCATTAGTCAGTCAATAACAAATGTGGCAAAGACAAATGCCAGGCTTTTGATGATAGTCTGGTGATAGTCTGGCAATAAAGTGTTTTCACACATACTGCAGCACATCTCCAAGTTTTAAAAAAGACTTTAGTGCTTGAATATAGATTTTAGCTGAAAAGTACAAGCTCTTTCACAACAGGTGGACTTTTGGATGTGCCAGGTTTCCTGAGAGGATTGTAAGACTAAGGACTCAAAATCCCTCTTATGAACATCTTATGACCATATCATGAAACCGTTATTGCTTAAGAATATTGAGCCTAACTCAGCAACCATTCTTGTCCTTAAACCCCACTCACACTTTTTTCATGACGAATGAAAATTCTTACAAAGATATTGATGAACGTGGCACTTTATGAACTGTTTTTTTTCTCTTGCAGTCAATATCACTGCTGTAGTTATAATCAATATGGCCGTCCACTAACTATTATAGTCTAACTCACTTTATGAGTACAGGCCTCCATTGTCATGCCTGCTTGTCTGACCTGTCTTATCCCTTTAGCCCCCAGACAATAACACTTTTCCTCTCTGTCATGGCATTATATCTACATATCTCTGCAGGTATTAGTCAGATGCCCAGCTAAGCTAAGCTAAGATATAACAGGAGGCAAGTGAAGAAAAGGGAAGTAGATGTGGCCCATGATAAATGCACACAGTAACCTGGGCAGCCTTGTAGCATGCTAGTGCTAGTTAATGTGCTGTACTGAGTAGCCTTGTAGCGCACTAGTGCTAGGTAATATGCTGTACAGAGCAGCTTTGTGGAGTGCTAATGCTAGTTAATGTACTGTCCTGAGCAACCTTGTAGCACGCTAGTGCTAGGTAATGTGCTGTACTGAGCAGCCTTGTAGCACGCTAGCAGTAGTTAATGTGCTGTACTGAGCAGCCTTGTAGCACGCTAGTACTAGGTAATGTGCTGTACTGAGCAGCCTTGTAGTGTGCTAGCACTAGTTAATGTGCTGTACTGAGCAGCTCTGTAGTGTTCTAGCACTTGTTAATTAGCCATACTGACAGCGCTAACACAGGCAAGACAGACAGGGATTTCATCCAGTCTTAATGATACAGGCGAAAGACCTGCTGTCAACAATGCCACCCGACCCAGTGCATGCCCTCATCACGTTCACCCGGGCTGTTGGCATTTGGAGCGCTGGCACACAGCGCAGTAAGGTGAGCTGAGCCATGCTGTACCATGCCATTCTGATGCCAGTGCCAATGCCAAGTTCCGTCTCACAACACTGCAGCTACGTGAACTTTAATAGGGCACACACAGTCTAAATGCCACATCCTCCACCTTGGTAATCCACTCCAGTGATTTCCCAGCGAGAGCAGCATGAAAAGCATGTCTTGCTTTTTTTCTCCCTCAGTCACCTTTGGACTCTCTCTGTCCACCCTCTCTCTCTCTATATCTCTCTCTGTTCTCTCTCTCCCTCTCTCTGTATTTCTTGCTGTCTCCCTTGGACACTCTCTGTCCACCCTCTACATACTCTGTTTCTCCCTGTGCCTACTCTCTTTCTCGCTCTCTCTGTATTTCTCCCTCTCTCTACCTCTCTCTCTATCTTTGTGTGTGCCCCTGCTGGAGCAGGTACTGTAGGATACCATTCCTAATGTGATGCTTAGAGACAACACATAACTTAACCTACCAGGAGTGTATGAGTAAGTGTAAGTGCGTGTGTGTGTTTGTGTGTGTGTATGTGTGTGTGTGTGTGTGTGTGTGTGTGTGTGTGTGTGTGTGTGTGTGTGTGGTGCAGGATGAGTCGAGTGCCAGCAGCATTTTCCTGATGACAGGTTATTGTCAGACTGCCAGCACATTTTAAAATGTGACCTTTGTGTGTCAGACCACTGCAGTGTGTGTGTGTGCGCGTGTGTGTGTGTGCGTTTGTGTGTGTATGCATTATTGCCTGTGTGTGTTTATTTGTGACAGAGAAGCAGGAAGGATGGGATGCCTGGTACAATAACAGCAGCACAGCATCACTGCCATCCTTATGACATCCTTGACATCACCTTACACCTTGACAAAGCCTGAGGCCTGAACCTTTGCCACCAGGAAAACTCACCTGGAAAACTCACCAGGAAAACTCACCTGGAAAATTCACCAAGAATACTCACCTGGAGAACTCACCAGGAATACTCACCTGGAAAACTCACCAGGAATACTCCTACTAAGTTACACTTTTAAATATCCGCTTTGGTCCTTTAGTCTTGGCTGCAAGTCCAGCCCAGACTTGAGATGATGACATCATTGTGTAGATACAGCAGAGTGATAAGAGGAGAGCTTCTGTAAAACACAGAGCCAGGCTGGCACGCAAGGGTGTGTTCATCTAATCGGCTCAAAGATGACAGCTGCATTGCGGCAGGTTAAACCACATCAAGCTCACACCACAGGCCTTTTTATCAGGGTTTTATTGACAGTCAGACATGGAGGGTATCTCTAATCTGTGTTTCATCAGCACAGGGCCACGAGGAGGCTGGACTGGTGACATGTTTCCTGGGACAGGGCCACTAAGACATATCAAAGTGATGGTGTCATGATTGAAAGATCAGCCACGCCCAGTAGAAGACATCCAAGGTCACCCAAACCAAACCCCTACTTCTTCTCTGAGTCTGAGCCAATATCACTGCTGCCATAATCAATATGGCCACACACTAAATATTAAAGCCCAACTCACTCACTCACTTAACTCTCAGGATGAGGAATGATTGAGGAGTTGAATAAGGACATGATCTTATGTAGGCCTACCAAAAGAGTAAGGGTGTGGTTGTTTGGTGGTAAAGTTTAAATAAATAGCCGAACTTTCCCTTTGTTTCATTGTGGTTATAATACACATGTAAACATTTTTTATAATGTTAACCATTAGTTCAACAGCAATGCACATCATGCAACAAATCCTTGTTACCACATGAGTAATTGCATCATACAATGCTTTATTTTTCTCAAAACAGATTTTCCTTTCACAAAAAAACAAAACAAAACACAATGCATGTGCACCTTTTGCAACCGAAGGAGGGCGCTGCCATTATTGTTCATTCGTCTTCTGTATTCCTGAAGGCGTCAGGGAGGGTTGGCCGTTTACAATGCGAAGCCCAGCGATTGGTCAGCGGCTGCATATATAAACCGGTAAATGTCTCTCGCAGGGCTGACTGAAGTGATAGATCGAGAGGTGCTGACACACGCTTGTACGAGACAGGGATTTAATCAAGGAAACCCAACTGTATAATATAAATTAATTCTGCGCCCGTTTTCATCCACGTTGGTGTTCTTCCGGACTGATCCTAACGGGAAATCAATGAAGGAGAGAAGGTCTTGCCAGAAGCCATCACTGAAATCCGGGATGGATAGCACTCAGAGTGTGAAATGCAAGATAGTGGTCGTAGGCGACAGCCAGTGTGGCAAGACGGCTCTGCTTCACGTGTTCGCAAAGGACTGCTTTCCAGAGGTGCGTCTCGCTCATCGGCACACTGACGATGGGCATTTTTAAATGTCTGTGACCACCGGAGAACTAATTTACAAAGTTTATTCACCAGATTGCCACATTTACATTACTTTCACACGTTCCGCTCGTTCTTGTGTATAGCCTTGTTTCTGTTATTAACAGACTATACGCCGGGTGTTACAGCTGTAGCTTAATTCATTTTTGTTGCGCTTATGCCAGCATTATTCATACCTCTGCATTTCCCCATTTTAGAACTACGTCCCGACGGTGTTTGAAAATTACACGGCCAGTTTTGAAATCGACACGCAAAGGATTGAACTGAGTCTGTGGGATACTTCAGGTAAGACCTTTTGTCCGTTGAATGTCAATAGAGTGGGTTAATTATCAACGATTAAGCATTCATGAGATCTAGGAATGGAGTACCTGGGGCGCAGTACAATAGCCAAGTTGAGCTTCGTGGGGCGACCGGTTTTAAGCTTGGTTTGGTTATTCCTGATGTGTGTGTGTGTGTAGTGTGTGAGTGTATTTATTTGATCAGATAGCGCCGATTTTTGCCAGATTTTCCCCTCACGATCTCCCCCTCTCTTGTAACAGATGTTCAGTTAGCGACCATCACGAGTGTTTGCGGACGCGTTTGAACTTTTGGTCTTCTCTTGTGTGGGTATGTAGGGTACGGAGGTGGTAGGGGGGTTGTGTTTGGCACCGGATCTGCCCGTCACGGTCATCAGATCAGCCAGAGGAAACGCACGTAATTAATTAAACTATTAGTTTGACATTCCCAACCCTCTCAAGCGCTCTGTTGACACAGCGCAGGTCAAGCGATGGAATCTAAAGAATGAGTCAGATAAGAACGCGAACATGAGCAGCCGTTGAGCCACGCGTACCACTTATCGACTGCCCCACCTCTCCTCTCCCGTCCGGTCCCGTCCTGTCCTCCTGTCATCCACAGCTGGAAACACTGACTCAGTTGATTAAAGTCCGAGGGAAAGGAAACAAGGTAGTTTCCTGCTGACGTTAATAAGGAATGTCCTTGGCATTTTGGACAGCCCGCTCAAGACTGCCAGTTGGCGGAATTTTGCCGCAAATTCGTGTCAAACCGTTGAATAGGACGCCTGTTGTTGCGCTGCTCTGAAGATTTGAAATCCTTTTTTCTTTTTTTTTTTCTTCTGTATTTGTTTATCCGCAAATTCCTGCAAGCTGCCCAACTCAACTCCTCATACACTTTAGTGATTATTTACCACTGCTGGGCTCTACCCCCGGAGCCTCGGGAGATATCCATCCAGGAGTCTGGAAGTAATTAGCTCGTATAGCCCTACCTTCCCCCTTCCTGGCCCAACTGGTCAGCCGTGATTGCCTGCCCCCCCTCCCCAGGCTTGGTGGGCCAACCAGGCTGCAGACTGAGAGGAGGCGGCGGTGCTGAGGCCGTGTGTTCCGTGTGCTGTTCCGTGTTCTGGACGCTCTGCTGATTCGCTGCATCCTAAAAGCCTCTGGGGTCTCAGTGAGCCTCTGTGATTTTCCAGCACACAGAGAGAGGCACGCACCACTCGCTAGTAAACCTGCGCGTGTGTGTCTGTGAACTCCAATATTTGTGTGTGCATGTCTGCCCGTGTGTGTGTGTGTGTTTGTGTTCAAGTGCGTGAATAGACATACTCTGCTTGGATTCCTCTTTAACGTGGTGGACTTCTGAGGCCAGTAGCTCATCTGAGGTCTCTCCTCTCATCCTCTCCTCTCCCCTTTTCTCTTCTCTTCTCTGCTCTCAATCTCTCCTCCTCTTTAACAAGCACAGTGCTGTGGTCCACCTGAGTTCTGCATCTAATAAGAGCAATGTATGGCTAAGCACAGTCCAGCCGTTTGCTACGGCAACACACCACCACACCACAGCGCAGAGCACCAGCGGGTCAGAACCTCACTGACGCACCCTGACCCACAGA
>PYXC01000137.1:567500-577500 GCA_015244755.2 Tenualosa ilisha | reverse complement strand
TGTGTAACATATGTAAATATGAGAAGGTCTGAGTAGATGTGTGTGTTTGTGTAGCGTATATGACTAGCTCTGAGTAGATGTGTGTGTTTGTGTGAGATTAGCCATTAGCCATTAGCTCCATTTCCTCCCTAGTGTCTCAGAACTGATGGTGCTGCTACACAGCTCTTTCATCAGCTATACCAACATCCTGTCCTGGCAGTGTCCACACACACACCACACACACACACACACACACACACACACACACACCACCCTGTCCATCAGCTTGCACAGGGGTCCACGACCTTATCAGTTAAGGGCTGAGTTTAAGTGGAGTACTGATCTCCTTTTCTCTCTCTCTCACACACACACACCACACACACACACACACACACTGACAGACATCCTCTCTATAGACTGTTTAGATTAGATACACTCTCCCCCGCCGTATGGAATCCTCTATCACTACACGAGAGTAGGCTTTTTGCGGCAGACCTCCCATGGGTCACTTCAGACATGCAAAAACAAAATTCCCTGGATTCTTGGCAGCCCAAGAGTGTGTGAGTGTGTGTGTGTGTGTGTGGTGAGTGTGTGTGGGGGGGGGGGGGGGACGCTGCTAACACAGCGCTACACAGTTGTACAGCTGCTCACGTGCACAGCTCTCTATAGTGTCCGAAACTTGACACCGTAACCACACAGCCTTTCCCACCGCCTCAGCTTACACTCACACACACACACACACACACACACACACACACACACACACACACACATCATGCCCCAAACCCTGACAGAGCGGCCCCTCAAGCCTGGGAGTGATACTTAATGTAGACCTGTTTCCACTTTGTGCTGACACACACACTCACTTTTACACATGCACACTACACACACACACAGAAACCTTTGACGTGTGTCCATGCCCGTCTCCTGCTTTAAACTCTCATTACAGCAACTCTGTGTGGTCTACAGACAAGGATACGTGTGTGTGTGTGTGTGTGTGTGTGTGTGTGTGTGTGTGTGTGTGTGTGTGTGTGTGTGTGTGTGTGTGTGTGTGGTGTGTGTGTGTGTGTGGTGGTGTGTGTGTGTGTGTCCCTCTCTCTCCATGTACTCTCTCTCGCATTATCTCCCATTATCCCAGTTGCAATGTGTGTGTGTGTTTGTGTTTTCCTCTTTCCCTGTTTTTCCCCTTGTTGCTTGCGTCACGCTTGTGTGTCTCCTACTGAAGGGGCATCTGCTCCCATTTACAGCGTTATTAAAGTGTAATTACAAATGAAGGATCTTTCCTGCCTCTTTGAAGAGGTGTCGTGTCCAACATCTGTGGCTGCTTTCAAACACGTGTGTGTGTGTGTGTGTCAGAGCCAGAGAGGAAGTGGCACTAAGGTCATTCATTCATGAGGAGTTTGGAGTGAAGGCAGAGCCCCAGAGAGGGCATACAGGGTTGTGTGTGTGTGTGTGTGTGTGTGTGTGTACAGTATACATATGTACTTTGTGTGTGTACAGTTCAAAGAAGTGAAAATTGTAGGAAAAGCAAGTAGAAAATTGAGTATGCTCACTTCATTTTCCGTTGTGAAACACAAGTGCCTCTAGTTTGTGCATGTTAGCGACCTTTCATCTCTGTCTCTGTGTGTGTGTTCTTGAAGGTTCTCCCTAGTGTTTTTGACCTCTGACCTCTGTTTCTCTGTTTCTCTGTGTGTTCTTGAAGGTTCTCCCTACTGTTTTTGACCTCTGACCTCTGTTTCTCTGTGTGTTCTTGAAGGTTCTCCCTACTATGACAACGTGAGGCCCCTCTCATACCCCGACTCCGACGCCGTCCTCATTTGCTTCGACATCAGCAGACCAGAGACACTGGATAGTGTGCTCAAGAAAGTGAGTGTGTGTCCGCATGCATGAAGAAGTGTGTGTGTGTGTGTGTGTGTGTGTGTGTGTGTGTGTGTGTGTGTGTGTGTGTTGACTGTTGATTGATCGGGATCTTGATCCCTCTACTTCTCCAGTTCAGCTGGAGTTAGGCAGCTTTCGATTTATTTCTCAGCGACTCCACACACACACACACACTCACACACGCTCACACACACACACACACACACACACACACACACACGATTGACTCTGAGACATGGTGTTATGAACAGGGTGAGGTTCATTGAGGGGCTTTGGAGTGTGAGATGAAAGTTTTGTTTCGGTTATCAACCATTGCGTGTGTGTGTGTGTGTGTGTAACATAGTCTGTACATGCTGGCAGGCCAGTGCGTTCTGAGTGGCAGGAAAGATGTCCTCCCCAAAGTGTGTGTGTGTGTGTGTGTGTGTGTGTGTGTGTGTGTGTGTGTGTGTGTGTGAATGGGGGTCACCCTGATAGGATAAAGCCTACTGATCCCAGCTCAGTCTGTGGACGCAGAGTGTAATCATAAAAAGCCACTTAAGTATCCCACAGTGGCCCGCTGCCACTGAACATCATGGGAACCAGATCCTGAACGCCCCGGGGAAACAATCAGGCAACTGTGTCGCGCTGAACTCGATCCCCACTCATGTAGAGAGACACACACACACACACACACACACACACACACACACACACACACAGGATCTCTTCCAGCTTCCACAGTCCATTCATTGTTTGAAAAGGTGAATGACCTCAGGTGAGGCTGAACCCCAGTGGCTGAATACCTGTGTGTGTGTGTGTGTGTGTGTGTGTGTGTGTGTGTGTGTGTGTGTGTGTGTGTGTGTGTTTGCCCTCTCTTGTCTGCAGTGGAAAGGTGAGATCCAAGAGTTCTGCCCCAACACAAAAATGCTCCTCGTAGGATGCAAGTCGGACCTTCGGACGGACCTCACCACGCTAGTCGAGCTGTCCAACCACAGGCAAACGCCAGTGTCATATGACCAGGTATGTGGAGTTGGATTGGTCCTTAGCGAGTGAAGTGCCAGTTCTACATGTGAGGTCGTGCAGCTCTTTGACCGAGGCTGATTAGCGACTTAGCCGGAAGAGCGCAATGGGATTTTCACTGAAATGTGGATCAAAACCAGGCCCATAATTTAGAGGCTATAAGCTGATGAAACTTAAATGAATGGCTGCTTTTGGCTGCAAACTCTACAGAGCGCAAGCTGTGTCTTCAAAACATTTCAGCTGTAATTACTGATATCCCATAAATCCTTCTTGCAATTAAACCAAAGCTATTACATTTAGAGCATGTTGCATTAGTACTATTAGTACATTTCTCAAATACAACCAGCACCAGTATATTTTTCTGTAGGCTTTGACCAAAGCTGGGTTTCGTGTTTGTGCAGAAATGAAAAGTAAAAGTTTTAATCTCCAAGTGACCAGAGGAGGATTCAACAAACTCGTCATGCTTAGATTTGTAATCCCTCTAAGTAATGTGTGAATTTAACTAAAGTCCAGATGATCTCTTGCTGTGATGGATTGAAGAACAGGGCGCTTTTATTTCCTGACCTTCTTGTCTCATCTGCATGTGAAGTTTCCCCTGGTTTGAACAACTTTGTGGGGTCTTTTGCAGGGTTCCAACATGGCCAAGCAGATCTCAGCACCCTACATCGAGTGTTCCGCCCTGCAGTCGGAGAACAGCGTTCGGGACATTTTCCACGTGGCTACCTTGGCCTGCGTCAACAAGAACAACAAGAACGTGAAGCGGAACAAATCCTCCCGGGCCACCAAGCGGATTTCCCACATGCCAAGCCGCCCGGATCTCGCGGCAGTGAACTCCGACCTCCGCAAGGACAAAGCCAAGAGCTGCTCGGTCATGTGAGCGCCGTGCGGCAGCTTGCCTGGCCTCAGCCGGCAAAAGCAGAGGGAAAGGGCTTTTATATACTTGGAGAAGAGTGGAGGTGGGGAGGGGGAGGGTGGGTGGTGTAGCATCGAATGAGGCCCCTCTTCTCCTCCACCTACATAGCTGGCTGTAGCTGTGTTTGTTTGCAAGCGCAGAGGGTGGAGAAACCTTGTGCACTTTAGAACCTTTCTTTGCTGAACTTTGAACTCCAAACATGGAGGATTTGTTATGACGCAGACACGCCCACACAGCAGGAGTGGATAGTTCCAATGAGGAAAATGTACAGAGGATGAAAAACAAAAAAGACTAAAATACAAAACAAAACAAAACAAATAAACAACAAACTTGTGACCCTCCACCCTAACCCCCCCGCCCCCATGTTCTCTCCACCCCTGTGGAGGAGGGTGATCCTCTGCCTGGGTCGTGTGTTGGAAGAGGGGATGGAGGAGAGCAGTTCCTCCATCCCAGTTTTCCTGTCGGAGCTTTGGACAGGAAGTTCTGAAGGACTCCTGTGACCGCCTCAGGAAGTGAGTCGTGCAGGAGAAGGAGGGGAAGCGGTGTCGCCATGGAAACTACACTCTTTGCTTTGCCCTGCCCCCCCCCCCACTTCAGATGAGTCTCACAAAGCTTGGAAGGAAAAAAAAAAAAAAAACATCTGTCACCATTGCCCACTCCCTCCTCCCAAATGTCTTTGGACTCTCTGTGTACACACACACACACACACACACACACACACACACACACACACACACACACAGTGCTACAACTCTTATTGGCTGGAAATCTTAAAGGCCTGACTGGTTTTCATCGCCCCTGCTCTGGGGCTTTGTGTCTTGGACATGGCCAAATGAAGAAATGAAACAAACACACATCACTGTGGTTAGAGACTTGGATCCCCCTTGTCCGTTCACACTTTTCTTCCTGATCATCACTGTGGATCACTTTTGTTGGTTTATGTTTTGGGGTCATAGATTCCCACTGTTTTAACACAGGCTCCCAAACTCAGTGTACTGCACATGTGCTAACATGAAGAGAAAAACAAATCCTGGTTTTTAAACCAAAGAGAGAGGCTTGGGTCTCCTGTCTAAACAGCACTGGGAACAGTGAGGGAAAGGTGGATACTGATATATTGAAGGATGTTCTGCACAAAAGCAAACCTAAGCGGGTCTTTAATCCCATGCCAAGTTTAGCAGTGCCACTGACCAGTACCCAGGTTTAGCAGTGCCACTGATCCGTGCCCAGTTAGAACTGTGCCACAGAGGAAGTGCCCAAGTTTAGCAGTGCCAGTGACTAGTGTCCAGTGCCTAGTATTAGCACAGTAGCACATCTGCTCAGCCTTACTGAAATACCACCTCATTGTCGCTGATGTTGAAAGTGTCCAAGCCCTACTCTTTTGCGAAGTTAGGATTTCTTGCTGCTGTTGGAGCTAGCCCAAGGCTTAATGCTAATTTGTGCTTAACAGCTAGCCTGAGGCCTAATGCCAGCCCTCTCTTTGCAGCTAGCCTTAGGCTTAACGCTAGCCCACTCTAGCAGCTAGTCAAAGGCCAAATGCTAGCCCACCCTAGCAGCTAGCCTTAGGCCTAACGCTAGCCCACTCTAGCAGCTAGTCAAAGGCCAAATGCTAGCCAACCCTAGCAGCTAGCCTTAGGCCTAGCGCTTAGGCGAGTTCCCTGACATAGTATTGTAGTAAAATACAATATTGAGTGAAGGTACAGTACTATGGTGCCGCTGGTCTATCTATGTAACTAAGACAGTTATTAGAATTGATTTGGCCCTGGGCTGTTACAGATGAGGGAGGTAAGGTCAGGTCCAGTATTGACATACCTATGGGTGAATATGGAGCTTAGCGTCTTCTTTGCTATTTTCAGTGGGCAGACAGTTGTGGATCACATCACCCATAATGACCCTTGTGTTCCTCTGCTAGTTCTCGACTATGCAATTCACTCCGAGCCCAGCGCCCTCCAGAGGATGGGAGTGAGGTGAGCACGTCTAGCAATGGCCAAACTCTGCCTTCACAGCTCTTCATTGGCTTGTTGTCTGTTACTAGGTTACTTGATAGATCAGACAGAGCAGATAGACATGATTCAGCCACAGGCCTGTAGTGTCACGCTGAGGGTGGTAGTGTTTTAGTTGAAAGCTCAGTGGAATGTCCAGTGGAACTGAGAGTTGCCTGTTTAGCTGTTACTGAGGGTGTTTGCTGTGTCCTCCCTACCGCATCAAGGTCAAATTAGGACTAATCCTCGGCCATATTAGGACTAGGTATGTGCCAGATTTAGACCAGTCCTGGGCCAGACCTGGGCTAAGTATGTACCACAGTCTGCAGTGGTCAGTATTGGTGTGCTCATGGACAGTATTACAGGACAGATAGAATATGCTTTCTCTATTTAATGTTGACCGAAAACTTTTTTTTTTTTTAAGGAAATGAAAAATGTAGACCTTTCTTTTTTTCTTTTTTTTTGGTTGTTGTTGGTTTGTTTTAATGTCCACATGTTTTCTCTTCCATTGATGTTGCCATAGTATTTATTGAATTTATAATTCTTCCTTTCAAAAAGCTGAACAAATAAAAATCTGTGACTAAAGATGTGTTTTTAGACATCTGTGTTTCTTAAACACACACACACACACACACACACACACACACACACACACACACACACACACACACACACACACACAGTATTACTGTATCCTCTGTTGACTCCAGCGTAGTTTTCCCCACTGGCCTGCTGAAGTCTAATGATCTAAATTGATTCTCCAGAGTTACGACCTCCGTTATGCAGCTGTTTCAACAGTTTACAAAAAATTGCACCTGCAAAAATATTATTTTGTTTTCTTAAACATCTGGTTTAAACTGCTTCAGGGGTGAGGGGTCACACATGGCCAAAGCAAATCAAACCAAAATTATGGTAAAAATTCAACATTTCAAGAAAAACAAAGTGCCACAAAGTCCCAAAGATAAACCCATAATTCATGGTGTGAAAACAATGGGACTTACTAAGTTGATTTGCTTTAAAATTTTTGTTTTAATTTGCATACACCTTTTTGCACATTAATATTGTGGTGCACATATCTGGATGAACTATGCCAAAGAAATATTACCTCTTCCAACATAACGCAACATAAACACAAATTTATGTCCCACTAACGTAATACTGTGTGCAATCCAGAATAGTTATATTAGTATATATTAGTATATTAGAATAGTTATACATTCACAGACTCTGGTAGTCCATCTGTAGTTGTGTTTGGAAGCGCGTGTTGGCGCTGAGCTGCTCTGTGTTGATGGAAAACATGATTCTCTCTGAGGCCATGTTTAAACAGCATCCTGAAATTCCATCTGGAAGCCTGGATTGGTCTGGCCTGGAAGCCTCTCTCTTAATCCGTCCATCTCGCCATGAAAGGTTCTCTCTCAGTAAGGACTGACCCACATACGCCTTGGAGACCTTTACGACCGTGGAGCCAGTCTGCAGATATAAACATCCCACCCATGCGTCCCTCGCTTGCGAGCTCAGGTCAGGCATTTGTGAGTGTGTGTGTGTGTGTGTGTGTGTGTGTCCATGTTCTTCACCAACAAGCTCAGGTCAGGCTTGTGTTTGTGTTGTGGAGTTATGAGGCGAGCAGGAATTCAGGTCGAATGCTAAAGTGGTCGTCCATACTTTCCCACAGGGTCCCAAAGTCACCAGAAATATTTCTCCTGTTATTCTGTGGTCGACAGAAAAAACAAAAAAAAAACAGAGCCATGCGTGATCGAAGAAGCAATGTGTGTGTGTGTGCAGTGGAAGATATCTCTTCCATATGAAGCACTGTATATGTGTGTGTGTAGCATCAGATATCCCGTACATATGGAGCTCTGTGTGTGTGTATAGTGTAAGATATCCCTTGCATACACTCCCACTTGTTGACTCACGAGTTGGAGTGCTAATGTTCTTTTCATCACTCATCGCCATCCGTCCCATAATGCCGTTCTTCTCACTCAGCATCTGCTCTCCCTGGGCCTCGACTTCTCCATCCCTGCAGCGCTCTTGACTCTTAGTCACTGATTGGCGGATCTCCGTAATGAGTCGTCTGGGCTTCCTGCTTCCTCGACCCCCCCACCAACCCCCAACCCCCCCAGTTCCCCACCCCAGAGGCAACGGAAGCAGCTGCACTGATTACACCATCAGGAGTTAGTTTCGGCCCCCTCAGCGTCCTCAGCCTGGCCCAAACAATCGCACACTGATGAGCAGAATGGACATGTCTGTTCTTAACAGAACTAAACACACACACACACACACACACACTCAAACACAAACACAAACAAGGAAGAACTGTGCAAAAACTGATGGAGACAGGGGGATGATGAAATGTTTTGTTTTGCTCAATGCTTTGTTTCAGTGGTCAATCGTTCCATGACAAACAAGTTACAGGCATTAAATGGGGATACAGCACTCACTAGTACCCATAGCAGTATATGGCATGGAGAACCCTGGGTCCGGTTGCACAAAACACTTAAAGTTTAGATAAGTCTGATTTATGGGTTCCTTAAATTAAACTCAGCACTTGCACAAATCTCGTTAAGTATTCTCTTTAAGGTTCCTTTTCCTCTTTCCAAGGTTTTTCCTTATCTTAGTTAAGGAATTCCTTAAGCAGTTGCACAAAACACCTTCAAAATATGGGGAGTAATCTAAGGTACCTCCAACCCTTCCTTAACCTTCTTAGGCCAAGTTAATACTAATAAATAAATGAAATGAACCTCCTTTCAACTTCTCTGGGTCATTTAGTGTGCTACTCTTCAAATATCAGAGGCGGGTTATTGTGTGGTTTACCATGTAGCAAAAGCCAAGTTGGTAATGTCGTCTGTTCTGATGCAGGCAGCTTGGCAAAAATGTTACTGGCATATAAACAAAGACTGTTGTGGTGCATTGATGCCTGATAATCTTTACATAGCTGGCAAACACTACTCAGTTCACATGAGGCTACTTGGTAAAATGGGTTACTTAGCAGATTACATTAAGGTAAGATTGTAAGATCTTTCAGTTTTGATGTGTTTGGTGGGTTGCTGACCAAAGGCAAACTGGCTAGTTAGTGTTTTGGATGTTGTATGTTTACTTCGCTAATGTTGTACATCAATTTACTGGCTAGCATTGTCAAATCTGTCCCTGCAGTAAAGTAATGCATGCAAGTTTTGCTCTCATCCATCAAACCTGACAAAGTAGTCATGCACAGATTTGTACAGTCTTCCAAAATATTTACACAGTTATGATATTAATTAGAATAGTCCTGCATGACTAAATGTAGCCAACACAAAAAGCAGAGGCTCTGGCTGCAGCTAACTAGCAAACAATCAATCTCCGTGGAAACTGCGGAAGGCAACTGCAGTAAATCTCTTTTCATGCTGCAAATCCCTTCAAGTTTTTCCTTGACTAAGGATCCCATTGAAGTGATTCTGTGCAACGCCCTTAAGGAAATCCTTTACCTAAGGAGAAATTAGACCTTAACTGTCAAATGTATTTTTTTATTAATTCTGAAATTACTAAAAAACTGAAAAACCTTCCCTCCTCAAAGGGTTAGAAAATGTGCATGTTCTGAGAGTGGCAGGCATTCACATTCTGCCCATTCTGCTCTGTCTAATTTTGCTGCTTGCCCTGTGTGGGACTGGCGATCCCCAGGGGTTGAGATGTGGGGCATGACCACCCCTCTCATCCCTCCGGTCAGCCAGACCCCCTGTAGAGCCACACAAAGGGGCCTTTAAGTCACTGCAGGGTCCACTGCATCCCGGCAAGCTGTTTCCCTGACCCTGCTGAGATAATATCATTAGGGGGGTCACATTAGGGGGCTGTTGAGCTTGAGCCACGTGGGAAGTTAGATGTGCAAATGAAACCAAAGAGGAAGTCTCCTGTCTGTATCGCCAGTTCCCTGAGGGACCAACCAATCTGACATCTTTAATGTGAGAGAATTAACTGCAGTGTGGATCTCTTACCTGAGTCAGATCTCTGACATACTATAGCCTGTTCATCACAACACACTGGAGCCTGTTCTTTGCAGTGGTTCAGACTTGTATCGCTATGCTATATCAAACTAAGAGAATTTTTTTTTTTTTTTTAAAGTGTGAAATACAGGCTCTGCTGCCGTGTATTAATTTGCTAAATTATGCTCAACTTTTTTTTTTTTTTTGCCTGAATTCACTGAATGATTAAAATAGCATGAATTCATAGGGAGATCAATTCCTTTAGGGAGTCACTCATACTAATGGCTGCTTGAGGGCTC
>PYXC01000137.1:560000-562500 GCA_015244755.2 Tenualosa ilisha | reverse complement strand
TGGCTAAACATAATAAATGTTTAGTGTGAAGATCTTATTGTGCATATATGTGTCTGAATGTGTGTTTGCATATTTATGTGTGAAAATACTTGAATATTTATTGCTAAATTCTTCCTTATTTGTGTGTGTGTGTGTGTGTGTGTTGTGTGTGTGTTTGTTTATGTGTGTCTCTCACGTTTGAACTTGTGCTCCATGTGCATGTCTTGGGTAATTGTCTTAGCCACATAAATGTAGGCCAGACGTGTGTGCGCACACATGTGTGTGTGTGTGTGTGCACAGAGGGTGATGTCTGACACATCGTAAAGCATTGGCTGATGGCTGTGCATGTGTCCGTGAATGTCAGTAGAATTGTTTTCGCGACGCGCGCTAACAGGGGGGCAGGGCCAGTGTTGTACGCGACGCGCGCTAACAGGGGGGCAGGGCCAGTGTTGTACGCGACGCGCGCTAACAGGGGGGCAGGGCCAGTGTTGTACGCGACGCGCGCTAACAGGGGGGCAGGGCCAGTGTTGTACGCGACGCGCGCTAACGGGGGAGAGGGCCAGTGTTGTACGCGACGCGCGCTAACGGGGGGCAGGGCCAGTGTTGTACGCGACGCGCGCTAACGGGGGGCAGGGCCAGTGTTGTACGCGACGCGCGCTAACGGGGGGGCAGGGCCAGTGTTGTACGCGACGCGCGCTAACGGGGGGGGCAGGGCCAGTGTTGTACGCGACGCGCGCTAACGGGGGGCAGGGCCAGTGTTGTACGCGACGCGCGCTAACGGGGGGGCAGGGCCAGTGTTGTACGCGACGCGCGCTAACGGGGGGCAGGGCCAGTGTTGTACGTGAGGAATGAAATGTCAGGGACTTTCAGCGACATGCGAAATATCTCCGTAAAAAAAAAGGGAAAAAAAATCCTATTTCACTCCTGGATGACTTCACAGGCCCCCAACCACTCTCTCTCTCTCACACACACACACACACACACACACACACACACACACAGATGCACCAAAAGGGGGGTCTCAGATCAATAGTGTGCTTCTGAAGCCACATGCCTGTCTTGAGTGATCTTTTATATGCGTCCACTCAGGCAAACAACGGCAGCTCAGATGTCTGCTGTCAAATCAGATGTGTAGACCAGACTGTGTGTGTGTGTGTGTGTGTGTGTGTGTGTCTGTGTGTGTGTG
Source organism: Tenualosa ilisha (assembly GCA_015244755.2). NCBI lineage: Eukaryota > Metazoa > Chordata > Actinopteri > Clupeiformes > Clupeidae > Tenualosa > Tenualosa ilisha. The sequence continues at coordinate 561,335 of PYXC01000137.1, read as the reverse complement.
TGCGTGTGTGTCTGTGTGTGTGTTTATGTGTGTGTGTGTGTGTGTGTGTGTATGACTGACTCTGTGTGTGTGTGTGTGTGTGTGTGTGTGTGTGTGTGTGTGTGTGTGTGTGTGTGTGTCGGAGCAGGGCGTCCTGTTTCTGTTGTTCCATAGCGCTTGTGTTTGTGTTTACACAGCTTTCCAGGGCTGTCCTTGTGTACGTGTGTGTGCGGAGGTGGGGGTGCTAGGTGTGTCTTATAAATAGGTATAACACAATCCCTCACCCTGACTCTCTCTCTCTCTCACACACACACACACACACACACACACATATTCACACCTACACACACACACACCACACATTTAGCGACACGCCATGTTTAGGTGCAGCTGTTCAGGGGGGCAGGACATGAGGTCACTTGTAGCTGCGGAGGGCCTCTCTAAACTAGTCCGCCCCACACACACTCACACACTGCCTGTGGAAGCCTGTGGATGCCTCTGGAGGCCTGAGAATGCTTGGGAATGCTTCGGAATGCTTGTGGAGGCTTGTGGAGCTGCCTTCCCTACAGTTCTGGCCCCTTAGGGGAAGGGGGTTTGGGGAGAGACTCAGCCGTCCATCAGGCCCCTGCTGTCCTGCTGACATGCCCTTTGTGGCGGCCCAGGAGGGGTCTGATGGCAGCATCCGCAAGGGAAGCAGGTCAGGCCTATTTATATCCCGGAAGCCCCAGCGTGGATCAGGACTGCCCCAGACACACACACACACACACACACACACACACACACAGCACAGGAAGGTCTTCCTACAGCATGGCATTGAACCCAGGAGAGATCCTACAGCACAGACACAGTAAGAATCTCCTGAGAGACTGAACAGGGTTGTGCCACAGTGGAGGCCTCCACACACAAACACCTGCACTAACATGACTGCACAGAAACTGTACTCAGTCACACCCCCCCACACACACACGTCTGAGGGCTTCACAGCATGGAGCTGCGCAGGTAAGCCTCCCTCTGTACAGCACTGCGTGCAATAAGAGGGCCCACAGCACAGTCCCAGCGAGAGCCTGCAATCCAAAGATCTCCCAAAACCCAGTGAGCAGTGAGGCAGAGAGAGAGATGGTGATGCATGCAACTTCTTGAGATCAGTTCCACATTCTTTATGTGCCTCACAGCTTTCCCCTTAACCGCTGCTTATGAAACCTCTCCTCTCCTGTAGCCCTGTGGAAAAGAGCAGGAATGGCTTGAAGAGCTTGTTAAAGTCTGAGAACCACCAGAATTTATGACCCTGTTATCACACTGCTAATCAGTGGCACAAGAATCTACCCTTTCTCTTCCATGGTCTTCCTGACTCCTGGC
>PYXC01000137.1:537500-545000 GCA_015244755.2 Tenualosa ilisha | reverse complement strand
GTTAAGGTCTCGGCGCGTGACCCCTCTGGATGTTGAAAAGGACACCCCGATGTTAAGAGACCATTCTGACGGTAAATACATGCATTCATTGAACTGAGAATGGGCTAATGGCTGAATGTAGGGAGAGAGTGGTGACAAGGGGGGGTGGGGGGGGTGGCGATGCCTGAAAAGGACTCCAGTACTGACAGTGTCGCTGCGTCTGTGGCTGCTAATGTAAGAAACCCAGTGCTGGATGGGGGAGGGCTTTTATTTTGACACGCAAGGTCAGGAGATTCATGAGCTTCTTAAAAATGATTGCACTGTTGCTGTTGAGTCAGAAAGACGTTGGTCACAGCAGCATTGAAAATAGATGTTGATGTGTGTGTTTGCTGGTACTCTACAGACACCTTCATCCATAGCGACGTACAATACAAATAATTCTTTCGCAAAGACTAGATGCATGTGGATCTCTTAGAAGACATTGTGCTTCCTTCCTTTTCTGAGATACATGCTGCTTGTCAGCTAAGGTGCTGTAGGCCTGCAGTGGGACTATATTACATGCACTGGATCCTTCAGCATGAGACTAGAATATGAAGGATTAAATTCTGCTGCCACACTTAATCAGAATCACTCCAACCTGTGATGTCAGCTGGAACGGGGGATTCTAGAATTATGTCTAAACAGTGATGTCAGATGGAATGGGGAATTCTAGAAGCCCCGTTACACACATTATCAGCTCACTGTATCCTCTGTGGGCCACAAAGGCACTCACTGTCACTGCTGTCATGGAGCACAGCCTCCTTATTGGCCAGAAAAAGCCCATTATGCAGAACCATGTCTGATGGGGGGTTCTAGGAGATGCTCTGACAGAGAGAGAGAGATAGGAGGATGAGAGAGGGGGAGGGGTGGAGGAATGGAGAAAGAAAGAGATGGGGACAGAGGAAGGAGAGAGGGAAAGAATGGATCTCATTATGGAGAGACAATGACAGACCCATGATGCATTAGCATTACGCTAGTAATTAGCCTTCATTAGCCTGGACAGCGATGGGGTTTGACAGGATATACTACAGACATCCACTTACACACTACTCACACACACTTACACACACACACACACACACACACACACACACACATACACACAAACACACAAACCATATGTAAGCCTGCATAAGAATTCTGTCTAGAATAATCTTGATGATGCAGACACAGGGAATCTGTTAGCACACTGTAGCACTACCCTATTTTCATTGAGAGACTTGTCACCATGATGACTGAAATAGAAATTAGTTCTCCTTTGCACAGCTTCAGAAAAGGAAGCTGGGTTCCCTGCTAGACACACACACACACACACACACACACATGCACACACACACACACACAAACACACACACACATACACACACACATACACACGCGCATACACACACACATACACATACACATACACACACATACACACACATACACACACACACACACAGAGTAACTGGTTGCCATCCCTGGCATGCATTCTCACGTTCACCCTTTGAATTATTAAACATACAAAAGACTCAGCTCAACTACTGTGTGTACAAGAGAGCACTGAAATGCCATGTCAATCATCCTGTGGTCCACCCACACAAGTTGCTATGACAACAAAAAGCGTTTTGTCAGACAATATAAGAAAGCCGTTGCCACATGTGCCACATGGAAGTGAAACCGATATGGAGAAATGGCGCAACTGACACTTTCAATAGTCCATTTTCTATCCCATAAGTTCCGCATGGTCTTTTTAGCAACTCTTATTATTTACTGAGACATAGAACAAGCAGTGAAATGAGATTGACTCCTAGATGTATCTAATGGTAGGGGGAATGATGTGGGAAATGATTGGACTGCATTGGCTAGAAGCATCAAGTTTACCGCAGTAGAGCCCACTGGCCCATGTGCCTTTGTGTGTTTAGACTTAAATATTAATGATGAGTTGAGAAAGACAGCTAGCGTTAGCTAGCGTTAGCCCCATGTGTTCTCCATTAGCTCAGAGTCTTCTAGCATTGGTGTGATTTGCCCCGTTGCAGAGGAAATACTCACTCCATGAGCTAACCCCACGCTTCACACTGACCCACTACACACCCTTACACACACACACACACACACACACACACACAGTCAGCCCCACCTTTGTCACGTCCAGGCGTTCACTCTCTAGAAGACGTGTGTGTTCTGGAATCTGCTGCAAGCTGCCACCACCCCCCCAACACACACACACACACACACACACATACACACACACACACATCTTTGGGCCATGTGCGCGCCCTGACCCCTTCGCTAGATTCTCTGTCATGGCCAGACGATGGGCCGAGAGAGAGAGAGAGAGAGAGAGAGAGAGAGAGAGAGAGGAAAAGGCCGTTAGGCCTAATTGAATTAGCAGGGATCAGGCGGAGGCCAGAGTTAATGTCTCTCAGTGTGTCTTGCTCCCCAGAGGAAGAGGACTTGACCCCGGGGTGGAATTCCTCCCCTTACACCATCACTGACTCCAGACGCCTTCCTCCTGCCCAGTCCATTACTTCCAATCTGGGTCAGTTGATTCAGACTGAACTTGGGTCAGTAGGTGGGAAACCTCCTAAAGAATCAGTTATAGAAGTATTTATTGATAATAGTATCACTAACTGTAGTATTATCTTATTGAGTGAAAGACATTCCATTAGTGGTAGTTTCTCAGGACATTGCCGCTGTCTCTTTCCACCTCTGGCAGTGACTCTGGTTACCTGCCATCAGCACTGTGCCTACAGCTGAAACACACCCGTGGGTGGATATTTCACCAACCCTATCCTCACTTTGCAATATTGCTTTTAAGCTGCTATGTGTAGTTATGTGTGTAGTTCTGTGTGTAGTTCTATGTGTAGTTCTGTGTGTAGTTCTATGGGTAGTTTTGTGTGTAGTTCTATGTGTAGTTCTATGTGTCGTTCCATGTGTAGTTATGTGGGTAGTTCTATGTGTAGTTCTGTGTGTAGTTCTTTGTGTAGTTCTCTGTGTAGTTATAGGTGTAGTTCTATGTGTAGTTCTATGGGTAGTTCTATGTGTAGTTCTATGTGTAATTATGTCTGTAATTCTACGTGTAGTTCTATGTGTAGTTCCCTTAGGGTACTTTTGGTTTCAAGTTGTCTTGGATGCAGGTCTCCATTCACCTGCACTGAATTTAATGCAGGGACCAAACATGGTTAAGGCCGTGTTTACATGTATGTAGATATTTTTATAAAAGGATATTTTTTATTATTGTGTTTACACATATCCAGCAGAATCCAGAAAATAAAGCGTTTCGAAGAATCTCCACTTTAGAGGCTGTTTATAAAATATCTGTTTTAGGTGGCTAAAACTCTATGTGTACACGAGATAAAAAAAATATATCTGTTTAGAATAATATGTAGATGCATGTAAACGAGGCCTAAATGTCATTTTATAAGATATCTGCCACTAGTCGATTTGAATTCTAACTTTAGTCAAGTTTACATATCTGGACAATACAACGATTTGCCGTTTGTCCACATACGGCGTTTCTTGACATTATGTTGATGTTTCTTGGTCTTTCTTGTGTGTTTGTATAGCAGAACTACAGGCGATATTTGTGTAACTTTTTTTGTATATTTGTGTAACAGCTCCCAATAAAAGACCTCTATGGCTTTGTTTTTGTGAGGCGAATGAGAATATAGGGAGAATTTATAACGACACACTCTGACTTAACACACCCAGGTTTCTCACTAAAACACATACTTTGAATTCCCCCCAGGGTGTCTTTAAGTGCTGTCATTGTGGTGATAGAGTGGACCACTGCCAACGTAGACGCTGCTGACCAGCGAGTGGAACGACGCCATCACTAATGTTGACAAGGAACATGTGTTTCGAGTGTGTGTGCTGTGCGCTGGAACAGCTGTTAAATATGTTTCTTGTTGTTGTTATTGTTGTTGCTGCCCAGGCTGTGCTCCAGTGTGTTAGTCTGACACCATGTGTTTCTGTTGTTGATGCTGATGTTCATCTACACTGCATTACTGTCCCGACTTGTGTGCCCATATGGCGCATTATATTTCCTAATGATGTACTTGTGTAGTGAATGACCATTCCTACATGTGCATCTCATATAGTGTCTCATTACTGCAAAATGGCTCCATGTTTACTTGTATAGTGCATTGTTATTTTGACTTGTATGCATGTGCAGTGCATTTTGCCTTAAATCTCATGATACTGCGTATAATGACAATAAAGGCTTTCTGTTCTATTATTATTTTGACTTGTACGCATGTAGAGAGCATTATTATTATTCCAGTTTTTATACTTGAATGGTGCAGTATTATTCTAACTTGTCTGTGAGTGTGTGTTTAGTGTGTGTCTGTGAGTGTGTGTTTAGTGTGTGTGTGTGTGTGTGTGTGAGTGTGTGTGTTTAGTGTGTGTGTGTGAGTGTGTGTTTAGTGTGTGTGTGTGAGTGTGTGTTTAGTGTGTGTCTGTGACGTGTTTTGAGTGTGTCTGTGAGTGTGTGTGTGTGAGTGTGTGTATTTTGAGTGTGTCTGTGAGTGTGTGTCTGTGAGTGTGTGTTTTGTGTGTGAGTGTGTGTGAGTGTGTGTTTAGTGTGTGTGTGTGAGTGTGTGAGTGTGTGTCTGAGTGTGTGTTTAGTGTGTGTGTGTGAGTGTGTGAGTGTGTGTCTGTGAGTGTGTGTTTAGTGTGTGTCTGTGAGTGTGTGTGTGAGTGTGTGTTTAGAGTGTGTCTGCCTCCCTGCAGCTCCAATCCCGAGTCAGTCAAGTAAAGCTGTTATTACTGGGAATGAAATCCCACATTAGAATGTGCCGCACAGCCAAGGGCCCTGAAGCTTAGCGGAAAAACACACACAGACACACACACACACACACACACACACACACACACCAATTCAAACCACTCCACACACATTGTCCATGCTCCATACCATAGACACATACCACATACAAACCCACTCTATACATACCACATAGCGAACATGCACCACATACAAACCACACTACACCGCACACATCAGATACCACATATGCAAATCACATCACATGCACCACACACACACACACACACACACACACACACCATTACAGTGTGTCTAGGTTTGTTAGGATGCCAGTGCTGGATAAGGAGGAGGGGCCACGTAACTGCTCCTTTCTTTTTATCCCCTCATATGTGTGTGTGTGGGTGTGTGTGTGTGTGTGTGTGTGTATGCGAGCAGCCTTTGCCATTGCTGTGGTGGGGGCCTCCTTGAGTTTGTGAGCTCAACCCTTTGTGGCCCACAGTCTATGGGGAGTCCTGTCTGAGCAGGACAGGCAGTGTGTGTGTGTGTGTGTGTGTGGTGTGGTGTGGTGTGTGTGTGTGTGTGTGTGTGTGTGTGTGTGTGTATGGAGCAGCCTTTGCCATTGCTGTGGTTGGGGCCTCCTTGAGTTTGTAAGCTCAACCCTTTGTGGCCCACAGTCTATGGGGTGTCCTGTCTGAGTAGGACAGGCAGTGTGTGTGTGTGTGTGTGTGTGTGGTGTGTGTGTGGTGTGTGTGTGTGAGCAGCCTTTGCCATTTCTGTGGTTGGGGCCTCTTGAGTTTGTAAGCTCAACCCTTTGTGGCCCACAGTCTATGGGGTGTCCTGTCTGAGTAGGACAGGCAGTGTGTGTGTGTGTGTGTGTGTGTGTGTCACAGTCGGGTCCTGTTAGAGCCAGTGTCACAGGCCCATAAACCCCAGTAACTCATGGCTCAGGCAATGATTAGAACTTTAAGGGACCTGCCCCCTTCTCCTCACTTAACCTGATTTATTAAAGAGAGCTCTCCCTTCTCTGCAGATGCTCATCACATATCAGATCCTTCACCACATGTGTTTGTGTGTGTGTGTGTGTGTGTGTGTGTGTGTGTGTGTGTGTGTGTGTGTGTGTGTGTGTGTGTGTGTGTGTGTGTGTTGTTCCTCTGGTCCCTCCATCTAGTCAGTGATAAAGAAGATAAGACAAGCTCCTGCCCATTAGACTTAATGACTTAACCTGATCTGACTTCATTGATAACACCTTTCGATCAGTGGAGCTTTTGTAAGACATACACATACAAACACACACACACACGCACACACACACACACACACACACACACACACACACACACACACACAGATCACACAGCATTTGTCTTCTTCTGCTGGTTTAGACACCCACGAGGTGACCCATTGTTGTCTAGATGTGTGTCTGTCTGTGTGTTTGTGTGTGTGAGCATGTGATGCGCTTTCTGCAGAAAAAGGCCTTTATCTCACACACACTGAGCACAGGTGACACAAGCTTGGCAGGTGATGTGTGTGTGTGTGTGCGTGTGTGCACGTGTGTGTGTTTGTGGGTCGGTGTGCGTGTGTGTGTGTGGGCATCACTTTAAATGGAAGCTGATGTGTGTGTGGAGGATGGTGGCCTGATCAGTGATGTGTGAGAAAAATGACATGGAATGACAAGATGACGTGTGTCTGTGAGAGAGAGAGAGAGTGTGTGTGTGTATGTGTGTGTGTGTGTGTCATGAGACAGTGATGGGTTTGTCTTTTGTTTATTCTCTTTTCCTGTCTTTTGTCTGAGAGAGATAAAAACACTCGCTCTCTTTCTCATTTCCCTCGCTCACACTGAACGAAGTGAATGAATCACGCAGATTTGTAAACACACACAACACACACTCTGAGTGATGCAGAGATGTACACACACACAACACACACACTCTGAATGACGCAGACATCGAAGACTGACGTTCGGCATACGTTAATGGATCATGGGACTGAAAGCATTTCAGCGGGGCCATTGTGTGATAGGACATCCTGAAACGACCCTTAATCAATAGATGGATCCGGAAGAAAGGATCAATTCCTGTTACTTTTTGACCATCTCTCTTTTGGATGTATTTGGCATTTCATCTCATAGAGTGCTGTCCCCTGAGAGACCTGACCTGGACACACACACACACACACACACACACACACACACACACACACGAATGTGGACTGAAACCAAACCGAAGCCAAGTTTACGTTCCAGGCTGGAATCAATGCTTCAGGAGCACCAACCAAAAGAGGGGTCTTTGTTTGTCCGAGTCGATGGAATGGAAATGAAAGACAAGTGGAGTTTGGCTGGAAGGCCGTTGGGGGTCACGTCTTTGGCTGGGATACTGGATACTGGATGCTGCCGTGTGTGTGTGTGACAGTGGTGTGGATTTGCCAGCGCCTGGATTTGGGGTCGTTTAGAACTTCAGTCCTTTATTTTAGTATTGCTGGGACTTTGGCATATATCTCCACAGCCTCCACAGCGAGGATTAAGGGAGAGGCTACGTCTGTGAAATGTGCTCTCCAGTGATATGCAAAAAGCAGACTCTCGCTCACAAAAAGAGAGACAGATACAGAAAGAGAGAGGGAGAGGGAGAGTGGGAGAGGGCGAGTGTTGCAGGATATCTTAGGTTATGTTAAACCTCTTTGTCTCAACTGCTTCATTTGAATATCCATCCCGTTATTACTCATCCTGGAAGTGT
>PYXC01000137.1:525000-532500 GCA_015244755.2 Tenualosa ilisha | reverse complement strand
TGTGTGTGTGTATGAGTGAGTGTGTGTGTGTGTGTGTGTGTGTGAGTGTGAGTGTGTGTGTGTGTGTGTGTGTGTGTGTGTGTGTGTGTGTGTGTGTGTGTGAGGGAGTATGACAGACCTTGAGTTGTGAAATGCATTGTGTTTATGTGTAAAGATCACTGTGGTGTGCAATGACAGATGAGAAGAGAGAGGGATACAGACAGAGAGAGAGAGAGAGAGAGAGATGGCGGTGGAAATGCTTCATCGGCTCCTGTGACGGCTTTTGATGCAGAAATTGCATCATTAGAGTCAAGCCAGAGTGGCCCTCATGAGGGATGTCCTGCAGAGCCTGTGCTTTGAACCCAAATGTTCCAGTATTCACACATAGAGATAAACACATCAGCAGCAGCGCTGCAAACTTCAAATAGAAAAGCCCGATCACAACAGGGTGGACTGCTTTTTATGCAGGAGAGGGATTCATGAGCAACACACTGGGGTCTTAACAGCACACCTCACAAGTTAAAATGTGACTCGCTGTCCCTTTGATTGTTTTGTAATATATTTACACAGTGTCATTTAGTTGTTCCCTGGTTCCACAGAAATGTATTGCATTCTTAAACATGTTTCCTGTACATGAATGAAGACTAGTCTTTTTAAGTGAAAATCTCCAAATGAATGCCTCTTTTGTCCAGGACTAGACTAAACCGGCCTCTGATGTTTACCCAAGGCATAGTACCTACACACCCATGGAGACTCCCTTTAGAACATCAGCAACTCCATTTCATTCCAGAACATCAGCAATTCCATTCCTATTGTTCCAAGGTGGGGCTAATTATGTAAGTCTGTGGGATGTGATTGGTCCTCATCCAGACGAGTGACCTGTCCTGACTGGACACCCCGTGGAACAGGAAATGTTTGAATTCAAACTGGGAAGTAACGCTTCCTCTGTTTAGAGTCCCACAGTCGTCAGGAAGCGACCTGATGGACTTCCTGTCCGCTGTCCGTCCGGTCAGGTGACAGAAGGTGACATCATTATGTCAGCTGTTTTGGGATTGGGGTATCCTGCTATTTAAAAAAAGCACACTGGCCAAGCCTAGCAGCGTGTCAGGCAGTCTCTATACTGTAGGCTTTATAAAGGAGCTTCCTGTAGTGCATGGAGGGAGTTATACAGTCTGAAACCCAGAAGGTGACATCATGCCCATTGTATCCTGTTAACAGGCTGGCCATACTGTGTGTGTGTGTGTGTGTGTGTGTGTGTGTGTGTGTGTGTGTGTGTGTGTGTGTGTTAGTATGTTGGCATGCTGTTGCGTTGGTGGTGGGCGTAAGCTGCCTCTGACACTAGGCATGGTTCCCCAGATGGCATGGGCAGCCTAGTGACATCATGACACCATGTGTGCGCGCGCTGTGTGTGTGGTGTGTGTGTGTGTGTGTGTGTGTGTGTGTGTGTGTGTGTGTGTGTGTGATGGCATGGGCAACCCAGTGACATCATGGCTCCATTGTCAATGTGAAAGAGATCTCTGCTGCCTAGATCTCTATCTCAGCCACCAGCTGAATCCAATCCTCAGCCATTCCAAACACAGACACAGACAGCAGTGGGAGTACAACATGCAGTACTGTCTATGGAACTGATGCCAGTTAGCCTAGCTGTGCATGTAGAACGTTAGTACACCTCCCTCCCTCCCGACACCTCAAGAGCCTGCTAGTCAGTTAAGTAGAAGCCTGGGCTTTTGGGTCGACTGGCTAGGGTGCTTGCCTTCCGATCCCATGGTGCTGTGAGGTCACGTGTTCGGGTCTGGGCTGGACAGCACAGGATGACTAATGAATGTTACATATGGATCAGCTCCTGCTGAAGGACACACACACACTCACTCATTTGTTTGGGTTTCTCTGTGGGGGCTCAATTCCTGTAGAGCCCCCGCTGAATAAGAGCCCCCACCATAAACCCATTCAGCCCATCTAAGCCAGTCATATTGCTTCTTCGATCAATGAAATATCTGTGGCAAAAAATATGATTAAAAAATCGATACTCTGTGGAATGCTGCTCTGTGCAATGCAGTGCAATTATTAATAAGCTTTTCCATGTTTGGACGGAAGTGTTTGGAGTTTCTAGGAAGCACTTATAAAAGCAGGTGTCCGTTCATGACAGTTTACACCAAGAACTATGACTCTAATGGCTAAATAATTATCACTCTATTTCTTACGCTCAGCTAAGAATTCACTGATGCTAGCCAATCAGATTGCTTCTTCCATCATACAAATATCTGTGACATGTTATGACCATTTTGGATGTGAAAAAAAAAATCCACACGCTGTGGAAAGCGGCCAAATGCACTGTCATCTTACTAGTAAAAACAGGCACAAGTGTTTTGAGTTGCATTGCATAGCACTGATAAGCACTCTAGATAGAACCGGAGTCCTTCAGGCCCGCTCACACGAGAACGGTAATGATAATTGTAATGATAACGATGAAGCCAAATAATTAGTCTAGTCACTGTAAATGACAACGTCCACACCACAAACTATGACATCAAAAACCTGTGTACCGTTATCACTCAGATCCCTTCCAGAGTGATTTTGAGAATAATTAAAAGCTGGTAGTCAACAAAAATTACTGAATTATAGAACCATTCACTGACATGAGGAGAGAATTTTCTTATTGTTGATCAGTGTAGAGACTAAAATTATAGTTTTATAACGTAATAGTTATCATTTTTGGTTTGAACGGACCTTTAGAATGCAGTGTGCTGTAGGAGCCTAAACTAAGACTGGGTTCTGAGTCCATACAGCGAGGTGACTGACCAAAGCTGACCAGGCCAGAGAGCTTGTGAGGCGTGGGCTGTCCGTCTTACACAGAGTTACATCAACCATGGGCTGTGTGGGAATCTCAATTTTCCAGGCATGTTTGAATCGATGCTGAAGATTCTTCCATATTACAAGCTATTGCGTAGTGGCTCCACACGTTAGTAATGTTGCTTTTGTTTTCTGTGATTTATTTTTTGCCAGACTGGACTGCACACTGACAGAATCAGCTGTGTGTCTTTGCCTCCAGAGAGTGACGAGAATCAAGCCTTGTCATTTCTTTGCTATGCCTTATTAAGAGACTTCCCCAGAACAGACAGTTGTCAGGGCACTGGGACGCTGCGGCATCGTGTGTGTGTGTGTGTGTGTGTGTATGTCTGTGTATGTTTGTGCATGTTTGTGTACATACGTGTGTGTGTGTGTGTGTGTGTGTGTTTGTGCATGTGTGTGTACATATGTGTGTGTGTGTGTGTGTGTTTGTGCATGTGTGTGTACATATGTGTGTGTGTGTGTGTGTGCATGCGCATGTGTGTGTACATATGTGTGTGTGTGTGTGTGTGTGTGTGTGTTTGTGCATGTGTGTGTACGTGTGTGTGTGTGTGTTTCTACCTGAGCAGCTCCGGCCCGGCCAATACTAATAAGCATCAGATATTTGGCCCCAGCAGGAGGCCTGTGCCAAGCAGAGAGATCGATATCCACTTAAACTGACCAGGAGTCTCCAGGCAGAGAATGGCTTCATCTCATCGCTGAGACACCAGCTATGGTACAAGCCATTCACTCAGCTCACCTCTGTTTGTCTGTTTGTTTATTTGTTTGTTTGTTTGTATGTCGTTGTTGTGCATTGCCATGGAAATGAAGAACAAAGTCGTGGCTTCGTGCGATTTGGTTGCCGGATTCCTTTGTGGTCTCGGCTATCTGAGCCCCCCAGCCCGGTGGAGGGAAGTGTGTAGAGTCCTGTCCCCTCCTTGCTCCTGGGACCTCTGTGTGTGTGTGTGTGTGTGTCTGTATGTATGTGTATGTGTGTTTGTGTTTGTGTGTGTGTGTGTGTTCAAAGGAAGTGGCCGCCCTGAGCCCCTCTCCTGTTGCAGCAGCAGGAAGCTACAGCGGAATCCGTCCCGGTCGCCGGGGGGATAGAACACTCCGGATCTCTCTTGCAGTGTCCTGTTTCTCAAAATAGAATTTTAAAGAGGAATTTCTAGAAGGCACTGGAGAAGGAAGTTCATTTGAACCTTTATTTACTTTTTGCAATAGGTCCAAAAATGTTTCCAGACTTCTAATATTCCTCTGCCTGTCTCGTGTGTTCATTTTCTCCTCCCTCTGGGACTGAGGCGGCTGCGTTGGGAGCCTATGGACAACATGGCTGATTTGGGCCTCCATCTTTGCTTCGGTTTCCAGTGGCCTGATAAAATAGATTTCAGTAGTGAGATATGGAGTTGGTATAACAGTGAGTATGTCTGCTGTCTGTGCATCAACTGGGTTGAGTGTAGTATGAATATATGAATATATGAATATACAGTATGTCCTCTGGAATGCAGCATATGTGTGCGTACGTGTGTGTGCATGTGTACGTGTGTGTGTGTGTGTCTCTCTCTCTCTTTGAGTGCGTGTCCGTGTATTTGTAGGTCTGTGTGTAGGAATATGTATGTGTGTGTTTGCATGTGTGTTTGTGTGTGTGAATCTGTTTATTTCTGTAATATTTCTGCTGTGTGTGTGTGTGTGTGTGTGTGTAAAACCATCACTAGGCTCTGGTCCTCTCTTTATCCATCTTCGCCTGGATCTTTCTAACCCTCAGGGAGTAGCCTCCACTTCTCCTCTCTGGCCGGATATCTTTTATTTAGATGGTGTCTCTCCATCTCTCTCCATCTCACACACACACACACACACACACACACACACACACACACACACCACACACCACCCCTCTCCATCTCCCTACATTGCCCCAGACCCTTGGCCCAGAATTCACCAGTGCACCACCCAAACACACATACACACACACACACACACACACAGAGAGAGAGAGCACAGAGAAAGCACACAATCTTACACACACACGCATGTATAAACACACACACACACATTAACACAACCCCATCACATTTTTTAACTCCAACACACCCAGTTTTAACCCCAAACCCTTGACCCACATTCTCACCCTCTCTCTCTCTCTGACTTTCTCTCTCCCTCTTCCTCCCTCTCTCTCTCTGTCTCTCTCTCTCTCTCTCTCTACCTCTTTCATATTGCTGTCCAGTCTGCAGTAGTGATCTCATCTCACAGCTGGCTTCAGGAGTTCCACTGGGCTGCTTTTCATTGTTTTTACAGTGCCGACCAGCCCCAGAGCCATCACACACACACACACACACACACACACACACACACACACACACACATGCACACACACATACACGTACAAACACACACGTGTAATTGCAAATGATTGTGATTGATGTGTGACCAGACGGGAGGAGGAGACTGGGACCATAAAACCATTACTATCCTTAGAACTATTTCCTTTTCATGTATCTCAACCTGTCTCACACACACACACACACACACTCACACACACATACATACACACACACAACACACACACACGCACACACACACACACACACACACACACGCACAAACACACACACACGCACGCACAACACACACACATGCACACACACGCACACACACGCACACACACACACACACGCACAAACACACACACGCATGCACACACACGCACATGCACACATACAGCGTTTGATTGATTTCACTCATTCACTAAGTCGGTCATGCGTTTGTTTACCTGGGTTGAGCGGGTGAAAGTGTCACCCTCCTGGCCTGGTTGTGGGTTTTGTGTTTATTTGGCACTAAGGAATTCTCATCAGGTTTATCACTGCAACACATGTGTGTATGTTTGTGTGTGTGTGTGTGTGTGTGTATGCAATGGCCTTGGTGCACAATGGAGTGTTTGGTGCCTTTTTTTACCCTTTAAAATGAAACATGAAGAGAACCCAAACAGCTGTGTCCACATGTGCGCTCATACACGAACACACACACACACACACACAAACACACACACACCTACACACTCACACCTCAGCAAGCCCAACACGTCACATAAAAGAAACGCTGACATGTGTCCTGCTTTCCGCCGGCCAGCAGGAAATGACTTCTTTTCCTGTTCTCCACGCTTGAGGTGTCCCAGTCTCCGTCTCGGCTACACCTCCATTCACTGCTTCCAGAACAATCTACGGCCCAATCAAACTGCCTGCGTTGCGAATCCTCTGCTCTTTCAATGCCAGCTGCAGTAATAGTGAGGCTGTGTGTGTGTGTGTGTGTGTGTGTGTATGTGTATGCTATGGGATTCTCTGATGATGAGATGACTTTGACACTGAATGCTGAACTCACTCACTCTCTCATCCTCTCTCCCTCAGTTAGTTACACTCTCTCATCCACTCTCCCTCAGTGTGCCTATGTGACTAACCCTTTCACTCACTCACTCACTCTCTCTCACCCTGCTCCCTCAGTGTGTCTGTGTAACTAACCCTTTCACTCACTCACTCACTCACTCTCTCTCACCCTGCTCCCTCAGTGTGTCTGTGTAACTAACCCTTTCACTCACTCACTCACTCACTCACTCACTCACTCTCTCTCACCCTGCTCCCTCAGTGTGTCTGTGTGACTAACCCTTTCACTCACTCACTCACTCACTCACTCACTCACTCACTCTCTCTCACCCTGCTCCCTCAGTGTGCCTATGTGACTAACCCTTTCACTCACTCACTCACTCACTCACTCACTCACTCACTCACTCACTCACTCTCTCTCACCCTGCTCCCTCAGTGTGTCTGTGTAACTAACCCTTTCACTCACTCACTCACTCACTCACTCACTCACTCACTCACTCACTCACTCACTCTCTCTCACCCTGCTCCCTCAGTGTGTCTGTGTAACTAAGGCCCAGTCCCATTTCTCCTCCCATAACACTAGCAGTTGATTTTACTGGCCTCCAAAAGAAGATAACTCTGGACAATGAAGTAAGAAGTCTTAAGGGTACACCTGTGTGTGTGTGTGTGTGTGTGGTGTGTGTTTGTGTGGTGTGTGTGTCCTTCCTTCCTTCCTGAATTTCCTTCGGGATCAATAAAGTAACTCAACTCAGCTCAACTAATCTGTGAACCACTTTATTCACTTTATTTGCGTGACCAACATCTTCACCCGGCCTGTGCAACACACAGTGACCACGAGGGCTACCAGTAGTAGACTTGTTTTGGAAACACCAGCTCATGACCACAGGATTAATATAAAAATTCTCTTCTTAAAATTTCTATCTATCTGTCTATCTATCTATCTGTCTATCTATCTATCTGTCTATCTATCTGTCTATCTATTGAGACTCA
The DNA here is from genome assembly GCA_015244755.2 of Tenualosa ilisha. Taxonomy (NCBI): domain Eukaryota; kingdom Metazoa; phylum Chordata; class Actinopteri; order Clupeiformes; family Clupeidae; genus Tenualosa; species Tenualosa ilisha. The sequence continues at coordinate 525,331 of PYXC01000137.1, read as the reverse complement.
CCTTCAATAGATCTGCTCTCTAACTTTCTCTTTACTTTCATCCTTAGTTCCCTGCTGTCTTGCACAACCCTACACACACGCACACACACACACACACTCCACCCATCTCTTCCTGGCTTCACCCTTCCACCCAGCCCTACCCGTTTCCTATGAACATACACACCACACACACACACACACACACAAAACACACACACACACACATCTCCTGGTATCACCCTCCGCCCAGCTCTCCCCATCTCCCCGTATGAAGTGCTATATAAAACCAGTGACAGGTGCAGCTCTGTGCGGCTACCACTGAGGCCTTGGAGGATAAAATCATTTCATCTGA
>PYXC01000137.1:517500-520000 GCA_015244755.2 Tenualosa ilisha | reverse complement strand
AATTTGATGGAAAACCAAGCCTTCTATGGGCTTGATGCACATGTTTTAGAACGGCTTTCTAACCCTCCGTAACAGACGTTTCTAGAGGGCTTTGCTCCGTTAAAAATACGGAGTTCTGATATTTTCCTTGTCGCATCGCACCGCAGACACGTCCGGTGGGCGTCGGCCCTAAGAGTGTGTGAGAGAGAGAGTGCAAGTGAGTGTAAGAAAGAGAGAGCAGGTAAGAGAGTGAGTGAGAGAGATAGAGAGAGAGAGTGAGTGAGATAGAAAGAGAGAGAATACACACGGCGTCCTGTCACAGGCTCTGACTGAGGCAGTGGTGCTCTAGGAGAGAATGGGGAAGAGGCTTCACTAATAACCTGACTCACTGACACGAGCCGCCGGTTTCAGCGGGAGAAGGCAGAACAAACACGCTTAGCACTGACGGTGAGCTAAAGGCTTTGCAAGACTTCCTTACATAACATCACTTCCGCTTTAGTGAGGAGGACGGAATCAAACCTCTGCCAGCTCATCTCATTGAGAAGTGTGTGTCTGTGTGTGTGTGTGTGTGTGTGGCAGGGTGTGTACGTGTGTGTGCGTGTGCATGTGTGGGTGTGTGTGTGCATGTGAGCATTCATCAGTCATGACAGACAGCTAATTAGAGCTAACTAGGAAACACTTGGAACATAGCAGGGCTGTGGCTCCGCCTGCAGCTCTCCTCTACCCTGTGGAAAAGCTGTGTGGATCATTATTGTTTTCCCTGGGTGGTGACTGCAGTCACCGCTCTGGCCTCCCTAACCCTTTGAGTGTGTGAATCACAATGTCCCCTCTAATCCCTAATCCCTGAACCCTGAACCCTTAAAGACTCACCTGACATGACTTTATGCGTGGTTGATTCAGGGCACATGAATCTATTAAAAGGGTCTCCAGCTGTTAAGGCATGTCGGTCGTATAGGATGGAGGTTGGCGTCGGCCAGGTTTCATGTGATTTGAAAACACTCAAAATGCATTAATTTTGATAAAAGCGTTTACAAAATCCTTTCATTTGTAGAGCTTGTAAACTGCCAGTCCACAGAGATTTATGGGTGAAAAGTGAGATCACCTGGTAGAGTTGGACGTTGTGGTGTAACACTTCTTCTGTTCAGCCTTTGCCATTTTAACCTGAGGTGCACTGATATAGTGCTTTTCTACTCCTACGAGCACTCAAAGCGCTTTACAACAGACGCCTAACATTCACCCATTCACATACATCCATGCACCGGTGGCAGAGGCTGCCATGCAAGGTGCCAGCCTGCCAACGGGAGCAACGGGAGTCTTGCTCAAGGGCTTCGATGGGGTCAAGCATAGCGGGGCTCGAACCAGCAACCCTCCGGCTGCATCTCTACCACCTGTGCCACCTGTGCCACCATCGCCCCCCCCCCAGCGGATCTAGAGGGCAACACAGAAGTCAGGACTCAAACTTTATGTGAAAAGGAGGACGATCAGAGAAGTGAGGCAACAGGAGTGGAAGAATATGAAAGGTGTCTATGTGCTGCAACAGCCTGGACTCAGACTGGTGCAACCCTGTGATGTCCATTGTAACCCACAAGGCATGAGACTTAAAAAACAAAGGCAGTTTATGAGTGAGAGGATTTTCTAAAACTTCCAATAAAACCGAAAACATTTTGAGTGTTTTTAAGCATATTCACACAGCTGATGCCAATGTCAGTCAGATAAAGCCGACATGTCTTACTAGCCAGGGAACCATCTAGGGGTTTGGGCCTTACCAGTGAAGTCTGTGGGGGGTCAGGGCGTAGGACTTAGGAGGGACATTGGAATTCAGTCTATGTTCTTTTCCTTTGGAAGTGACCGCTGGTGCTGCTGCCCCTGTTTGTCTAGGAGTGTTACTGTGGGCATGGCAACCTAAAGGAAGACTGACCTCATCCACTGACAATCTCACACACTGGTGGAAATATGACAGGAACATGAGTGTGTCGACACACGCACATGCTCACACACACACACACACACATATATAAATATATATATATATACACACACACACACACACACACACATACACATGCACAAATTCTCACACAGATATAAATATGCAGACAGTCTCACACACAGAGACAACATTGCCAGGAATTCTGTCAAAGGCTGTGTGAGGATTGTCCCAGTGATGCCCAGACCGTCCCTCCTGATGCCCCGCTGGTATTCAGCAGCTCTTAAACAGAAACTGGTGCCTCATCATCTGGGTTTGTGTGAATGTATGTGTGTCTATGTGTGTGTGAGTGTGTATGCGTGTGTGTGTGTGTGAGTGTGTGTGTATGTGTGTATGTGTGTGTGTATGTAGTGGGCGAGGGCTTGAAGAAATGCTGGCGAGAGGCTCATGTTTACACAAAGTGACAGGCCAATCTATGAGTTCCCAGTTGGGAGGAGCATTGGAGGCGCTGATGTGGAAGTGTGTATACACACTTCCTTTGAGTGTGTATGTGTGTGTGTGTGTGTGTGTGTGTGTGTGGAGGCGCTGAGGTGG
>PYXC01000137.1:487500-507500 GCA_015244755.2 Tenualosa ilisha | reverse complement strand
GAAGAAGACTCTCTCTCTCTCTCTCTCTATATATATATATATATATCACTCACACACACAGGCACTCACCCACTCACACCAACACAAACACAAGCACAAACACACACACACAAAGTATTTGTTTTCTGTGTTTCTTCTGAGATGGCCATTTCATGGGGGACTGGGAGGAACTGAACTGACTCTGAGTCTATTTGTGTATCTCTTTTCCCCACTTAAACTGCGAGCGAACGAGGATTTTTACCATGAGGGTGAACACCACACATGACCACACAGTGACTCCAACCCCATCTTGCCTCCCTCCTTCCCTGAGTGCTTTGTTGTTGTTCGGCCGATGTCTCCCAGAGTTTGAACACTGCCTTCTGGGGCACTCAGTGACCTACCAAAAACGCTTTCTTAGAATGCAGTCAGGTCCCCAGCAAGGCACTCAGGGCACTTTACTGCTCTTTGGCAGACACACGAGTAGGCTGAGGGGTGACCCTGTTGACCTAATGCAGCTGATATGCCACTCATCCCCCGACCCCACCACCCTCCCACCCTCTTCTCCCTCCCTATCCTAATTCCAGGCTGGCCTTAATTTTCCACTGTGCTTGGCATAGAGTCGAGCACCGAGAAGCCAAGAGCCGTGACCAAAAAAGCGCATCGGAGCCTTCTACCCCACCCCAACTCAACCAGCCCTCTTTCCCAATGGAGACAGCAGTCAAGCGTGGAGAAGTCACACAAAGCTTTTAGAGAGGGGAGTATGTGTGTGTGTGTGTGTGTGTGTGTGTGTGTGTGTGTGTGTGGTGTGAGGGTAGAGTTGTGCCTCCTCTGTTCCGATACAGTGCAGCCTTTCTTCTTCTCTGCCGAGTTCCCGTAAAACTGAGCAGTCAGCATCCCAGCATCTTCCCAGACAGAGACAAAGATGCCCCATTAGCAGATGTAGGCTCGGCTGTCTCCCGCTCACCTCCACTGGAGGCCCAGATACAGCAGCCGCAGCGGCGGTGGTGGTGGGGGGAGTTGGGTTGGAGGAGGAGGAAGAGGAAGAGAAAGAGATGTTTCCCAGTCTAATCTACGTGTGCTTGCGGGAGTGGCAGCTCCACTTTGTCATCAGTGATGCCTTCGCAACCACGGCAACGAGAGATGGAAAACGTTTACCCTTAAGAATGTTTGCAATAGCTGTGGTTGTTGTCCATGGCCCAATCTATATGCAAATGTATGTAAGTAGAGAGATGCATCTCAGAGGACAATTACATCCAGAGAGAGAGAGACCAGCCTCATGTCCTCAACCAGACTGATGTAGATGAGACTGATATTCAAATGAGCTTTTTCTTCCTTTCAGTCTCAACAGTCATAAATATTTAACACACATCAATAAAGCCACACCAGTGATACTGGCCATTTATTTAACCCAAGCGCTAAATCTGTTAGCATCTCCGTATATTAAAACAACCTGATAAGATAACGTAACCAATGCAACGCAAGAGGCTGTGGTATTTGGGTGTTGAATTTGAAGGGTAATTGCCATTGGCACTGTGCCCGATGGCAGTTAGGTGAATTTGCATGAATTTGCAAAAGTAAGTAGATGCAGCGGTTGTATAGATCTACACAGATGGCACCAATCTACAGTTTTTATAATGGTGGGTTTCAATTAGCTTTGTTATTATTTGTCAGCACACAGGACAGGCATTGGATCTAACCTGCAACTACAGTGTGTTTAGTGTTTGTGTGTTTTCCGCTCAGAGAGGATCTGGTTTCCTGGCAGTGGTCAGAGCACACTCTGTGTGTGTGTTTGATGTGGTGGACACACTGGCCAGATGCTCGCTGTCTGTGAAATAACAAAGAATCCATTCGAAGACTCTTCTCCCAGCCTGCACAGCCAACACGAAGGAGCTTAGAGCTGCAACATTACGCTAATGCTAATGCTAACCTGAGACTTCACAGCTCAATGGACACACTAATCACGCTAATGCTAGTCCAGTTAACTGGATACACTAATCAGCTAATGCTAGTCCAGTTAACTGGATACACTAATCACGCTAATGCTAGTCCAGTTAACTGGATACACTAATCATGCTAATGCTAGTCCAGTTAACTGGATGTGCTAATCAAGATAACAGACATTACAGTAAATGGAAAGTGCTTTCTCATATCTGCCTGGCATTCTGGAAGGTCCAGTCCCTCCAGCTGGGACTGGGTTTCTGCCATCCTCTCGGTCTCCATGATACCACCCTTGAGTTTTTGGACAGGGCTTTGGAAATGTGTGTTCAAACTGGAGTAGCCTATCCAGAAGTATATCCAAAAGAAATACAAATACACGGTACAGAAAATATAACACACATGCTAGACCTAAGTGTAGCTATTTTGCCTTTTCTGCATACGGTCACTGTAGTGTGTATGGAAAACAGCAGAAAAGAATAAATCAGTTTCCAGCTGACACTGCAGAAAGGCAGAAAAAATCAACTGTGGCTGTTTTGTGTGTTGCTGTGTAAGACAACTACAGGGAGGCCTTTCTTGTGGCTCTGTGGAGCGATCAGTTGGCAAAGGCCTGTTTCAAAACATGTTTTTTCAATTGAGATATAGACAAACCAGATCACACATGAGTGACTTTCAGTAAGATCACACCAGTGTGTGTGTGTGTGTATGTGTGTGTGTGTGAGTGAGAGAGAGAGAGACTGTGTGTGCATTGGCGTGTCTGTGTGAGAGAGACAGAGAGAGAAAGAGTGCGTGTGTGTGTGTGTGTGCGCGCGTGTGTGTGTGTGTGTGTGTGTGTGTGTGTAAGATGTAAGATTAGGAAACCTGATGCTGATTGTGACCAGCTCGTTGAGGGGGGTTTATTCCAGTGAGTCTTACTCTCAATAAATAAAGCCCTCCTCCCACCAGGGCCGAGATCTCCCTCAGGTCATTTCAACACACACAACTTTTCTTGCAAAACTCCACAACTGCTCTTGTTTGTCCCCCGTTTCTGTTTATCTAGTTATTTATTTATTGGGCAATGTGGAGAAAAGCAATGAGAGGAACTTAGTTTTTGGGGGGTGTTTTTGGCCCGAGGTTACAGATTGCAGCACACACACACACACACACACACACACACACATAGTCCAGTGAGTCTCTGCCGCTGGATGGGTGTCGGGGTGTAGGTGATGAAATCATGTCCAGTTTGAACACACACCTCTGAACACACAAGGAAAAACCCCTTATGTTTAGTTAGTCTAGGAAGAAACCAGATCAACATCTCAAGAAGCTAACCCAACTGCCCAGGATCATGCAGGAAAATTACAATCAGTAGTGACCACCAACTAACTATCTATCTATCTATCTATGTATCTATCTATCTATCTATCTATCTATCTATCTATCTATGTAGTTAATCTACCTACAGCTGTCTACAGTTATCTGGAGCTATCTGGAGCTATTTTCCAGTTAATTTTAACAAGGCCTCCCATCCAGTCTGCATCCAATTTCCACTTTTAGTTCATGATAAAAGGAGTTATTTTCCAGTCTGTGTGATCGGTCCTATCTAACAGTCTGTGTGAAAAGGGCCATCTTCTAGTCCATGTAATTGTACGGCTTGCTGTCTCCCTGTCCGTGCTAACGAGGGTTAACCTCCTGAAGAGTTTCATCTCTGGGGAACACACCAAAGGAACTGGGACTGGGAGTGGGAGTGGGAGTGGGAGTGGGAGTGGGAGTGGGCACTGGAGCACGCCTAGCAAATCTGCAGAGATGAGGAGGGGCTCCAAACTTCTGCTCTCATCGCTGTGTGTGTATGTGCAAGAAAGAGAGAGTATGTGTGTGTGTGTGTAAAAGACAGAGTATGTGAGTGTGTGTGTATGTGTGTGTGTGTGTGTGTATGTGTGTGTGTGTGTGTATGTGTGTGTGTGTGTAAAAGAGAAAATATGTGAGTGTGTGTGAGTGTGTGTGTGTGTGTGTGTGTGTGTGTGTGTGAACAAGCTGAAATAGTGTCATTGTCTGTCGTGTTTGTGTTCCACCAGTGAGGAGTGTGAAATCATCAGCACCCCTCTCCCCTGTGTCAGCATGCTCACACACACACACACACACACACACACACACACACACACACACACACACACACACACACACACAAGGCGTGCTCCAGTGCCCCAGATTCATAGTTGCCGCAGAGAGAGAGAGAGAGAAAGGGGGAAAGGGAGTCACAGGGAGAAAAGGGTTAAGGGCAGGGTCTTTCTGAAAGCACTAGTGGAAACAGAGAGAGAGAGAGAAAGGGAGAGAGAGAAAAAAGATTAAACGCTGCCTCAGAGACAGAGAGAGAGAAAGAGAGAGAGAGAGAAAAGAAAAAAAAAGCAGCCTCCAACAAGAGCTGAGGAGAAGAAAATAGAAGAAGAAGAAGAAAGAGTGTGAGGCAGGGTTGATATGAAAGCTAAAAATGAAAAAGGGAGAGAGAGGAGAGGAGGAGGAAGAGGAGAAGAGGGGGATAAGAGGGTGGAGAGGCGAAGAAGCAGATCATATACAGATGAGCTCTGCTGGAGAAACGACGCTCCCTTAAATCATTCCCCCCCTCCCTGCTCACAGTTAAGAACAAAGCCACGGAACCGTACCGCCACATGCTGCTGCGCTGCTCTAATGTTACTACGGAACCGACGGAATCTGTGAGTTCCTCTGCATTGGGATTTACGTTCCTGAAGAACCAATTAAAGGCCAAACTCTCTGTCTGAGAGCACTTTTCTCTCCTGTACTAACCTGCAGTCAAGGGAACCAACCTCTGGTGCAGAGCAGCACATGACCTGGCATGATCCAGCAGAGCCAAAAAGCCCCTAATGCCCCCCTGGCCCTACAGTGCCCCCCTCCTGCCCCCTACCCACCCCCTTCTGTGAGAGTGCCTCTCTCTGGGCAAAGGCTGTATCACTTCAATCACTTCAAAGCAAAGACTTTTGTTGGGCTGGGATGCTGAGCATGCTCTTAATGTGCTCTCACTCTTACACACACCACACAAACACACACACACACACACACACTACACTCAAACATACACAAACACACACACACATACATACACACACACACACTGCTGCAGTTGAGAAGTTGACCTCAGAGAGCGGACGTCCTGATAGCGTTTTAGCATGTGTGTGTGTGACGAGAGTGTGTGTGACAGCTGCAGTGCCAGAAACGAGGCTGAGTGACAGAGAGGAGCGACAAACGATGGACGCCCGCGAGCCTCCCCCTGTCAGCCATCACATTGTCCGACGACGTCGAGTGGAAACAACCAAGGACGGAACCCGCTTAAAACCACCCCCCCCCCCCCCCACTCCCCCGAGCCTCATCTCTCCATCTCTCTTTCTCTTTCTCTCTCTCTCTCCCTCTATCCGCTCCCTCTCTCTCTCTCCTCTTCACGCTCTGTTCCTCCAGCATGCCACAGATATTCATTAGTGTCAGCGGGCCGCAGCTAATCATGTCTAAATGATCGCTCATTTAAAGGCTTAGCAGGAAGGCTAATGATATCGGTTAACTAGCCATCAGCACCGCGCAGCAGCCAGCCCTTGATGGATGGATGTGGTGCCACAAACGTTCTCTTTACTCAGGCGCTTATCTGCTAGACAAATGCCTGCTAGCATTCGGTGCAAGCTAATACTTTCACTATAGCACACTTATAACTCACGTATAAGACGCTCTTTCTGTTGACGTTATTTTACATTGAAATACTGTTGTGCTTTATTATTTCTTCCTAATGATATTAATGCACACATTACATCGGATATGGAATTGCCCACCAAGGCTAATCATGGGTGAAATTATCTGCACTGAGTGCTCTTTGTCGAAGAGTGAGTTCATCCCCGGTCATAATGTGTGATTGTGTGTCTGTGTGTGTGTGTGTGTGTGTGTGTGTGTGTGTGTGAGTGAGTCCGTACTCCGTGTCTCTAATTTACTCATGTGCTCGTGACGCGCTCCTGATGCATTAGCACAAGCAGAGAGTTCAAGCAAATTGCACTGCATTGAGTGAGGGAGAGAGAGACTGCCATGGCCAATTATGTGTGTACAATATCAATTTGTCCTCTGCCAGGAGACGCTCTGGATGGTGATGTAGCTACATGCACAGTAAGGTGGAGTGGAGGTGGGGTGGGGTGGGGTGGGCCTTGGAGGATGGGGGAAGTGGGTTGAGAGGGAATGGGCGAGGGTATGTGTGTGTACGTGTGTGTGTGTGTGTGTGTGTGTGTGTGTGTGTGTGTGTGTGTGTGCAGGATACTGGTGCAGGCGTAAGGCTGTTCATGCCAGAGACGCTTTGTCACTTTAATTGCAGGGTTGCTCCAGTGTTGATTTTCTTGGCAGTGAAGAGATGCCCGTCTGCCTTCTCTTCCCTGGGTGTGAAATCATGCCGTCCAAACATCAGAGAGAGAGAGAGAGAGAGAGAGAGAGAGAGAGAGAGAGAGAGAGATCAGATTACTGATAAGGTCTGTGTGATAGAAAGAGAGAGACGGAGAAAAAGAGAGAGAGATCAGCTCTCTGGTAGGGTCTGTGTGATAGAGAGAGAGAGAGATCAGCTCTCTGGTAGGGTTTGTGTGACAGAGAGAGAGAGAGAGAGAGAGGGAGAGAGAGATCAGCTCACCGGTAGGGTTTGTGTGACAGAGAGAGAGAGAGAGAGAGAGAGAGGGAGAGAGAGATCAGCTCACTGGTAGGGTTTGTGTGTGTGTGTGTGTGTGAGAGAGAGAGAGAGAGGGAGATCAGCTCACTGATAGGGTTTGTGTGTGTGTGTGTGTGTGTGTGTGTGAGAGAGAGAGAGAGAGAGAGAGAGAGAGAGAGAGAGAGGGAGATCAGTTCACTGGTAGGGTTTGTGTGACAGGGAGACAGAGGGATGGAGCAAGATAGGAGGAAAAGGGAATAAGTGAGAGAGAGACCATGGCGGGTGGGGAGGATAGAGAAGGATAGAGAGAATGAAAAAAGAAGGAAAAGAGAGAGAAGGAGAGAGAACATTTTGAAGAGGAAGAGAAGAAGGAAGAGAGAGTATGGGTGGGGTTAGTCTGCAGAGAGGAAGGATGGGGGGGGGGATATTTTTAGGAATAGATAAGGAAGAGAGAGTGTGGGTGGGGTCAGAGGGCAGAGGGGGAAGATGGAGAGAATAAGAAAGAGAGAGAGCGAGCAAATGAGAGGGAGAGAGAGATGCAGAGATGGGGTTGTGAATAATCTGACACCCTATTTCATGCCTATATATCTCTATGGAGTATCTCCCCCACCCAGCACCCATCAGCTCTCTCCAGGCCAGAATAATGTGCTGCTGATGTCACCGCAGTATAGATGCTGAGCTCATCAGGACGGAGAGTGGGAGTAGGAGGGACCCACTCCATGAGCCTAATGCTATCTCTAGGGTCCCTTGGGTGTCCTGATTGGAGAACTTACCTCAACTCCTCCCCAAACCCTACCCTATCTCTAGGGTCCCTTGGGTGTCCTGATTGGAGAACTTACCTCAACTCCTCCCCAAACCCTACCCCTATCTCTAGGGTCCCTTGGGTGTCCTGATTGGAGAACTTACCTCAACTCCTCCCCAAACCCTACCCCTATCTCTAGGGTCCCTTGGGTGTCCTGATTGGAGAACTTACCTCAACTCCTCCCCAAACCCTACCCCTATCTCTAGGTCCTTGGTGTCCTGATTGGAGAACTTACCTCACCCTCCCAACCCTACCCCTATCTCAGGTCCCTTGGGTGTCCTGATTGGAGAACTTACCTCAACTCCTCCCCAAACCCTACCCCTATCTCTAGGGTCCCTTGGGTGTCCTGATTGGAGAACTTACCTCAACTCCTCCCCAAACCCTACCCCTATCTCTAGGGTCCCTTGGGTGTCCTGATTGGAGAACTTACCTCAACTCCTCCCCAAACCCTACCCCTATCTCTAGGGTCCCTTGGGTGTCCTGATTGGAGAACTTACCTGAACTCCTCCCCAAACCCTACCCCTATCTCTAGGGTCCCTTGGGTGTCCTGATTGGAGAACTTACCACTGATTTAGTTATTACCTGAACTCCTCCGCAAACCTACCCCTATCTCTAGGGTCCCTTGGGTGTCCTGATTGGAGAACTTACACACTGATCTCTAGTGTTTATTCACCTGAACTCCTCCCCAAACCCTACCTCTATCTCTAGGGTCCCTTGGGTGTCCTGATTAGAGAACTTACACACTGATCTCTAGTGTTTTATACTAATCATAACAAACTGCATTATCCTGCCGCCATCATCTCTGTAGCCTTTTTTGACACATTTGTATTCATATGAAATGTTTACCTTTGGCATTTACAGATGGCAGGAGGACTGGAGAGGAGAGATTTAATTTTGCATTTATGTGTCCCTTCCTCCCTCTCGCTCCATGATATTACCACAGTGATTACGTTCATAATCACTAACTTGGCCTATAGTGCAGATTATTAGTCATGATGACAGCAGAGTAATACGGTTTTGTGAACTGTGAACTTGAGAGCTTAATGAAACTGGGATCCACTTGATCTTCATCCTCACTGTCTTAGCACAGCAGAAACCAGCACTTCCAATTGCGTTAACGGATTTTAAAATGTAGATTCTGAAGTGACGGCTGCATCAAAGCAACCAAGAAACATTTCAACATTTACTCTCATCTCGGCCATTAGTTGAAGACTGCGTCAGTGATGATGAAAGAGCAAAAGTACATTCTTACAAGAGATGTTTTTCTGTACAATCTGAACACGTAAACAACAATTATGATATATTTTTTTTCTTTTGGGAACACCATCGTTAACGCCACAAGTCCCAGCAGGGTAGTTTTTGGCTTGTCATCATCTGAGCGAACACCATACCGAAGCGTTCCCATGCCTGGCTTGGGCAAGGCAGTATGATGCCAATGCTTCAAGGCTCATTTTCCTTAGGAGAGAGGCAGCAGCAGTGATGTGGATGTGAGTCAGGCATCAACAGCATGCAGTGAGAAGCTACATTAGCGCCCTCCGCTAATCAGCTTTAACATAGAGGAGAAACTCACTGACTGACTGTGCTTTTAGCCATGCAGATAAGAGCTGACAATATTTACCATGGGGACTAAATAAGCCTTTTCTCTCTCTCTTTCTCTTAAACGTACACATATAGAGACACACATACACACAGAAGCACACACACACACTTACACACTCACACACAGAGCTTGGGTCATTTTGTGGTGTAATTTTGTGTAACACTTCTCTGTCATAGCCATGAAAAGGCAACTAGGAGGCATATCTTATAGCTAGTCAGCGTCCACTGATTCAATCCCAAAATATTTTCAGCAAAAAACATTACCTTTTCAATGGCCTTTCAGCGCTTTGGTACGTGGGATAAAACAGGCTGTTGGGTGGAATCCAGAATAAATCCCATCAGTGTCATGACAGTTGCCTGAGATGTCATAATGAGGCAGTTTGTTTGTTTGTTTGTTTGTGACATGCTTCCTTGGTAATGACGGGTCATAATGGACTTTCTGACAGAGGGGACAGGTAAAGGAGACGAGAGTGACCTGATAAAATGTAGGCGTGTCCACAGTCAACTCCCTAGGGACAGGCCCCTGTAAGGCCTTATAGAGTATACAGCTTGATGGTGTTAACTAATTTAACTTGGACAAACACCGGCTGTGTCCAGTGTTTGCTGGACTCTACTCCTGCGGAGATAAAACTATTTGCCTTTTCACAAGTTCTGCCTCAAAGGCCTGAAAAACACTCTCTGTTCCTTTATGAGTTTGGAAAGAATGCATCCAGGAATGAATGGAATTCCTACATACACACACACACACACACACACACACACACACACAGACACCCACACACATGCACACAATAGTCTGTTTACATACACAATGGTCTGTTTGATTGCCGCACCTGGTTCCGACCCCAAAACCCCATTAGAGATTGTGTGTGTGTGTGTGTGTGTGTGTGTCAGCACTTCTTATGCCCTCAGGAACCCAATGGGCAGAGCAACAGAGGCAAAGCTGTGAAATATTAACGGCCCAGTGTGGAGTTTTCTCTCCTCTTCAACTCACACAGTGATGCGACTCCACGGGAACAACAAAAGAAATTGATCTCTTTCTGCCTTCTGTTCCAACAGCAGTTCCACAAACCTTTTTACAATTGATTTGGCTCGTTTAGTTCATTTGTCTGGCGTGGAATTTCTAATGAGATAAAACATTCCGTGGCACCGTTGCTGTTGCTGAGTCTCAATTCTCTTCTTATTGCTTTATTATTGCATTCAAGCACACAGTGCTGATGTGTACAAACCTTCATCACTGTAGCTCCAGCGCTATTCATATGTGCTGTTTTAGGCAACTGGACTTCTCATTGAAAATAAAATAAATATAATAAATAAATAAATAAATAACAAATAAATCAATGAATAAAGTTGTGTGCGTTGCCTTGACAGCACTCGTTTTTAATGAATAGACGTCAAACGGAGTTAAAGTCTGCCCACAATTAAATCACCATAAAACTGCAAATTTAAAAGAGCTTTTTTTAAATTTCTTGGTTCATTCTAAATGTCAGACATGTATTCATGAGTCAAAAAAGAGAAAAGCATTTGTCTGTTTGACTGTTTGACTGTTATTATTATTTTGTTAATCCTGTCTATTTCATGTTCGGTAGTGAAGTACAACTAATTGTTCATGGAAGAGCAAACTCTAAATATTTAGCCTTCATTAGCATTAGCGCTAGGAAATATTTTGCTATTCTCATTCATTACAGCTTTCATAGCAGATAGATAGTATCAGTAACACTCACTAAACAATAGGCCATATGTGTCACAAAGGGCAACCATCAGCACTGATCTGAATGCAGCTGCATGGGCAGTTTGAGCTGTGGAGCACCGCACCAGTATGGCAGTGATACTGACACATGCTGAGAGGCTGAATGCCACATTTAGTGTATATATATCTATGACATCTAGTGTATATATCTATGACATCTAGTGTATATATATCTATGACATCTAGTGTATATATATCTATGACATCTAGTGTATATATCTATGACATCTAGTGTATATATATCTATGACATCTAGTGTATATATATCTATGACATCTAGAGTATATATATCTATGACATCTAGTGTATATATATCTATGACATCTAGTGTATATATCTATGACATCTAGTGTATATATATCTATGACATCTAGTGTATATATATATCTATGACATCTAGAGTATATATATCTATGACATCTAGAGTATATATATCTATGACATCTAGTGTATATATCTATGACATCTAGTGTATATATATCTATGACATCTAGTGTATATATCTATGACATCTAATGTATATATATCTATGACATCTAGTGTATATATCTATGACATCTAGTGTATATATATCTATGACATCTAGTGTATATATATCTATGACATCTATTGTATATATCTATGACATCTAGTGTATATATATCTATGATATCTAGTGTATATATGACATCTAGTGTATATATCTATGACATTTTGTATATATATATCTATGACATCTAGTGTATATATATCTATGACATCTAGTGTGTATATATATCTATGACATTTAGTGTATATATCTATGATACTTATCACTATTATGGCCTGGACGAATGACTACGGCTGAAGCCTAATGTTCTCCCTGAACCATAAGCTCTGAACCCTTTTTCATGTGTGTGTGTGTGTGTGTGTGTGTGTGTGTGTGTAAGTGACTGTGTTTGCCAGGCTATGAGTGCTCAGCTTGCTTTTGCATGATTGGCAATTGTTTACAGGTGATTACAGGTTTCCATGCTTTTCTAGTGTTTCATGTCACCACTCTATGAACTGTGGGTAATTCACTTTAGCAAAATCTGCATGTCAGGCCGACTTTGGGAAAGGGCTTAGAAAGAGTGCAACCGAGCCCTAATGCACCCCCTAAACCCTCCCAAACTCAGGGTGAACGTGTACTTGAGTCTGTGAGTCTGTAAGGGCGGACGCGGAGATTGGACCTTCAAGTGCAACTATAATAAAGAGAGGGTCGGTGCACACAAGGCATTTCGACGAAAGTCAATTTTCTTCCTTCTTGTCATAAGTCCTCACCCTTACCCGCTGCTGACGGCCTAAAGCCCTCTCTGATTGCTGGAGTTTCAGCCATGTCAAGGCTATCGATCCATAGCCTCCTCCCCGGCCTCTCTGTTGGAAGATAAGCCGTGCGTTTGATACACGCAGAGACACCAGCCAGATTATCTGCCATAGCAAGCCTAAACAAATGTTGAATTATTGACTTACATTTTTGGAGTTATATTTGCAGCTTTGCCATGGAATTCATTTGCCGACTAAGTCGACTGGAACGTGTGTAAAGGCTGAGATTGCAGTTTAACTTCTCAGCCTCACGAGTTGCTGTGTGAAGAATTTCAAGTCAGCCATGCCTGATACAAGGCAGTACGTAAGTGGAATAGGGCAGAAGTGATTTTATAACTCATAGCTCATCGTTCATTCCGCAGTCATCCATTCACCATAGGGAAAAGAGCATGTGATATGTGTTTCTGTGTCTGAAGGGTAGCCATGTTTATTCCCTGGGCACTGTGCTGGTCTTATGGCGTGTTTAAAACTGCATGGAGTAGGACATATATATCATTGGGCCTCCGCTATAGACATGCTGCCTTGCACTGTAAGAATAATAAATAATGCAAGTAAGCAAACATAAAGTATTTCTTTCAGTTCAACAAGCCTGGCTGCGCTGCAGAGACATCCATGATGTATGGAGCAGCGCTTTCACTGCTAAAGAAGCGCACAGCGTGTTTCCATGTGAACGGATGGCTCTCCAGTCTGTGGTTTGTGACAAACCTACAAGACACCAGGATCCGTTTTACACACGCCTCCACCACAGAGACCTTTAACACAACATGTCTGCATCTAGTATAGAGCACCGGTATGTAACAACCCTAAAGGAGCCACATAAAAGATGTTTGCAATGCCTAGATAAATGTGAATTTCATGTCCTGTTGTCCTTGGAGAGATTTTAACGTGGCCAAGCAGAGCCAACACTATAAAAAAACAGCTGAAAATCGCAGTCAAATTAGGCTCTGGAAAGCAAGGCTGTGGAAATGGTTCTCATACGCAGGCACAGGGGGACACAAGGTGAATAGTGATACAAACACTAAAGCATCGGATTCATTCACATCAATTCAATCAGCTGCAGACAGACAGCTCATCCCAATTTACCAACCTAATGAAAACAACCTAAAAACAACCTAAAATGAGTTCAAATAATCCAATGAATGGTTACGAAGCCACAACCAAAACAACCCAGCATTTTTCGAGTGCATCGGTTCAGTCTGCAGCAGACAGATAAATCTCATCCAGGGTGCTCTAGAGAGGATGTACCCAATCTCACCTCTGCAGTTTCTCTGGCACAGAGATGGAGCGGAACAGAGCAGAGAGTGGAGCTGTGCGTTGAGGAGGGCAGTTAGCCACAAGCACCCCTGATGCCTGGCTTTCTTAGAGAGGACACCGTACTGATGAAGCATCTTATTACCAGTATGTCATAGTCCTGGATATATTCCTCTCCTCTCCTGTCCAAAATAAACACCTCACCTCTACCCCATCTCAGCATTGTACACATGGACCAGAAACCACAATGGCTTCATCTAAATCGGAACCAGACTTGGACCTCATCTGTTACGACCGTAATTCTCCCAGAGAAGTGTAGTTCTAAAATTAGCCTGCATCCTGAAATATATGACATGGATAATCTGTGATAACATTAGTGTGATCAATCTCTTTCAGGATGCCTTTTGTTTGCAGGGGAGGCCTTATCTGTTTTGTTTTGTTCAGCATCTGTGTGTGTGTGTGTGTGTGTGTGTGTGTGTGTGTGTGTGTGTGTATGTATGCTTGTGTGTGAGTGTGTGTGTTAGTGTGTGTGTGTGTGTGTATGTATGCTTGTGTGTGAGCGTGTGTGTTAGTGTGTGTGTGTGTCTGTGTGTGTGTGTGTGTATGTATGCTTGTGTGTGAGCGTGTGTGTTAGTGTGTGTGTGTGTGTGTGTGTGTGTGTGTGTGTGTGTGTATGTATGCTTGTGTGTGAGCGTGTGTGTTGGTGTGTGAGCGTGTGTGTGTGTGTGTGTGTGTGTGTATGTATGCTTGTGTGTGAGCGTGTGTGTTGGTGTGTGAGGTGTGTGTGTGTGTGTGTGTGTGTTAGTGTGTATGTATGTGTGTGTGTGTAAAGCTGGGCAAGGCACAGTGCTTTATCGAATTTATTCATTTCCGCAGCACCACAGCAGGCTCACGCTCGTCCGGCTCATCGACAGCGTGCTGGGTAATGGGCCCGTTCCTTCATCTCTCTCTCACACACTCACACACACACACACACACACACACACACACACACACATCCGAGTCCGCTCCATCAGCGGCAGAATCAAACCCCAGCTGAGATAAAGCAATGGCTGTCATTACCACACCGCGTGCACATCTGTCAACGCGTCACCACGGAGACGGCGAGCACGACAGCGGAAGAGAGATGGGATCTATCTCACGGCCCGCTTATTTAAATGTCATTTCAATAAAATGATTTGTCTCCCCCCCCCCCCCCCCCCCCATCCCAGAACACCTGCTGCCGACTGTCGCCAGGAAACCCGCCAAGCCGAGGTGGAGTTCATGTTTCGTGGCTTTCACTCGTCTCCAGCAGCTGGTTTCCATTGGAGTTGTTTAGCCGACTTTGAAACAGCAGACAAGCATGGCTACACTCTGTTGGCCGCTGATGTGGGTGAGCCTGCACGTGTCCTACTTTTAACCTGCTTTCCTTTGCTGCAGCATTGAGGTTGATTCCATGGCCAACCAGTGGGAGAGGACAATAAGGCGGGGGATTCCCCCGTACCTGGGGGGGGGCGGGGGGGTCCAGGGGCCCTGGAGGCCGTACCTGCTTAATGCAGCGTGACGTGCGGAAAGACTCGCCTTTCACTTCCTCTCTCCGTGCGTGTCAGTGTCTTTGACGTTAACCCTTCGCTGACCTACACTGTGATACGGGGGTGCAGATCCGTGATGTTAACCAGCGCCACCACCGGTGCGGCAGCCCTGGCATCAGACCCCAGGCCGGATGGGATGTGACTGCGCCAGAAGGGCACTGGCACCAATGTGCCAGCGTTGCCACGCTGGTAGTGTTCACCCCCGGCGAGTGCCAACGCATAAACTGCTGACCCGCTGCAGCGGTGCGGCGAGTGGGTAATGCGCAGCGACAGAGCGCTGCCACGCCACTTGCTGGGACAGACACGCCGCCAGCGGAGGTGCCACCCGACGGCGGGGATGCTGCCACGGCAACGCAGCGGGCGCGAGACGCAAGACGTCTCCCTGATCGCCGCGCTGGAGGAACACTGGCCCAGATTACGGAGAGGGAGATGAAGAGAGAGAGGTACACACACACACAAATACACACACAGACAGAGATACACACACAAATACAGACACACAAATTTACACTCACACACACACGCACACGTACACTCACACACACAGACACACACACACACACTCACAGAGATACAGGTATACACACACACATAGACACACATAAATATACACACACACAGACACAGATACACACACAAATACAGACAAATTTACCCTCACACACACACACATACGCAGTATGTACATGCACACACATAGAAAAACAAGAGCAAAACGTTGTGATCCATATCATCGACAGTAAATTTCAGGCATGATCCAATGCTAATCTAGAACAGGAACATGGAGAGAATTCCCAGAACAGGAACGTGGAGAGAATTCCCAGACATTCACAGTCAAACAAGAATAAACATCAATTTTAACCAAATCTAGATGTGATTTACCATTCATTAAGTTATTTTACTCTGTGGTAAGAGACCCTGGCCTACAAGAGAACACAAACACGTTTTTATCTTTAATTAATCTTAATTTCCTAAATCATACATGCCTCCGCCAGGACTTCCACGCATTACAGAGACACCTGCCTGCCACACGTTTAACCACCTGAAAGCAAATGACCTATTTATTTTGGCTAGGATCTCCTGACCTTAAAAGGTCACAGCTGCCATGAGACAATGGGAGCAGGTCACGGCAGAGATGTGCGGCACCTCGTCCCACGGCCGACTCATGAGAAGAGGAAGGGCGACAGAGACAACGACGAAGGTGACGGTGGCAATGTTATCAGCGGAGCGCCCTGACGGATGAGTGTGTGTGCGTGTGTGTGTGTGTCAGCGCAGATGTTTGCCAGTGCTGTTTACACATTAGAGGGAATGGGAAAAATAATTAGGGCTGACAGAGATGGATGCTCCCAGACTGGAGCACACACACATGCGCACACAAACACTCACGCACACACACACACTCACACACACACACACACACACACACAAACACTCACTCTCACATACACACATACACACAAACACTCACAAACACTCACACACACATACACAAACACTCACACACACACAAACACTCACTCTTTCACACACACACACAAACATGCACTCTCTCTCATGCACACATACAAACACACACACACACCACCAGTAGGAGTATTACTCAGTCTAATACACACTTAGTATTACACAAACAGACACTTAGGGAAACACACACACACACACACACACACACAGACATACAGTGTCCTCTCATGGACATATACTCTCACATTCACTCAAACACACACATTCATTCACTCTCTCTCTCATATACACATGTTCACACAAGTATTCACATACATGCACAGTCTAAACCATAGACACACACACACACACACACACGCACAAATCATTATTTGCTCAACAGTGACGTTAGCTAGGTGCCGCACCTCTGAACATCTTTGTCTGGGCAATCCCACAGTAACACCATAACCACACAAACACCAAGCAGACTGGTGGAGACCTGCTCTAGTGCAGCCCTGATGAATCCTGATCCTTTTAGGAGACACACTGGCCTGAACAAAGAAAGGAAAACAGAACACACTGTTAGCGACGTTTGGTTCATCACTCAAACACACTGAAACAGAACACACTGTTAGCGAAGTTTGGCTCATCACTCAAACACACTGAATCTGAAACACACTGTTGCCAGTGAGGTTTGGTTCGTCTAGAACGGAACTAAAATGACCTGAATAACCCTGACACAGACACACAGAGATTTTGCTCAAATAACTGAATCAGTGTGAACTAGACAAGCACACACACACACACACATACACGCGTGCACACACACACACACACACACACACCAAATGATTCGTATAAGTGAATCAGTGTGAACTAGACACATGAACACACACACACACACACACACACACCAAATGGTTCATGTAAGTGAATCAGTGTGAACCAAACACACATACACACACACACACACCAAATGGTTCATATAAGTGAATCAGTGTGAACTGGGGAAAGTGGTTTTGTTCCTGCTGCATCTGCTTTAGGCTCGGGCAGATGAAATAGACAGGAAATGAGTGTCTACCTCAGCTATTGATCTAGGCTCTACCGCAGCAGGTTAATGTGTGTGTGTGTGTGTGTGTGTGTGTGTGTGTGTGTGTTTGTGTACGGCGGTAGGTTAATGAAATCTGAGGGCCTCTTTCTTCCTGACCGTCTGTGTCTTTGTTTCCCCGGCATGGAGGTAAATATCACACACAGACAAAGACACACACACACACACACTCACACACACCCAATCCCATACACACACACAGTGGGGTATTAGATGAACACAGAGGCATCCCTCAAGGCGTCGCAAATGACATCTCTGTACGCGGCTACGCTCAAGAGTCTGTCAAGCAGCGATAAGGCGTGTTTCAGACATCACACACACACACACACACACACACACACGCACAGACAGACACACAGACACATTTGAAAACTGGTACACTAAAAATTTCAACCAGATTTGAAATATACTGTCAAATGAGGAGAAATTGCATTTCAATCTGGTCTTCACACTTGTTAGAAACAGATAGGAGGCCGTCAGTTAATTTGTCACTCAGTGGGGCTTTTGTCTGCCCGCATTAGGAATGGGAGGCAGGAAGCACACGAGCATCATCTGGCCGGGTGCCATTCAAGCGAGATGAATCAGTCACACAGCTACACGACTCTAGGGAATAACGCTGGGTTCAGCATGATGACTTAATCCCTAAGCAAACATCTGCCTTTTGTCTCTCTCTCTCTCTCTCTCTCCTAGGTGTGGCTCCTTTCATCCAAGGCTAGGAGTTTCACTGTGTGTGTGTGCACGTGTATATGCATGTGTGCGTGAGTGTGTGTGTTGGGGTCAATCCGTGTTTTCCGGCTGCAGACAGACAGACATCCTTCTCACCAAGTCTTGGGTCTGTCAACTGGGGCTAGAAAGAACTAGCATCTCCCAACTGGGGTGCACATACACACACACACACACACACACACAGAACCAGGCAACTGCACCACAGCGGTTCCACACCGCCAAAGCGGGCTTAGTAGCACCATGGCAACGGCTGTTTCTCCGGGTCGGGTCACACCGGGCTGGGGAGTCTAGACATCAACTCAGACAGTAAGCTTTTCTCTCAGATGCCTCTCCTGGATTAAAAGGCACAGACATTTTTTGGATTGGTTCGACACACAAAAAAATATACAAATTCCTTGCATTCTGATTCTGGTTTAATGCCAGTAAAATCACCCCATTATTTTAATCATCCAGAGACTTCCCCTCTCTCTCCCCCGTATGAAAGAATTAGGATTTTTCTTGTTTCATGTCAAGGACAAAAGAGCCGTCACTCTCCCTGTTGCAGACAGACAGATATGAAGCAATCAAAGGCAGCTAAGACGCTAGAAAACCAGAACACACTAAAGCAGTCACAAAAAAGCTTTTATTCAACAAAGTCTCCTCTGATTAGCCAGACTTCCCCCAGCATTGTTAATGGCTCTGCTCTGACAACTTATTTATCTGTCTACATGCACAGCTGTTTCCATTTATGGGCGCCTCAATTTTTATTTTCCCATCTAAATTGAAAATCTCCATCATTTACATGTTCTTCATGAGCAAAGCAAGGAGCGTTTATTAAAGTCGTGTTTGCCATGGCGTGGCGTGCCAAGGAGAAAGAGCGCGAGCTTGGAGCCAATCAGGACTCAAGGACGCCATGCGTTTGCATTGGTCCGTATTCAAAAGATGCTCTGCAGTATGAAATGAGCAAAAGACTAGAACACCACGGCCTGTGTGTGGAGGAGGAAGTGTGCTGTATTCATGCGTGTGTGTGTGTGTGTGTGTGTGTGTGCGTGTGTGTGTTTTGTCTCATTACTGCTGTTTTGAAGAGTGTCTGCCTTGAGGTGTTGTTCTCTCCTGAGAGGAGCGTCCCCTTTTGATCTCCCTGTGTGTGGCAAACAGTGTTTGGCAGCAGTCATCACCTGAATGTGTGTGTGTGTGTGTGTGTGTGTGTGTGTGTATGTGTGTGTGTGTTTGTGTTAGTCATCCATGCATATCTGTATCTCCTGCTCTCATTTTGTCATAATAATAACAATAACAATAACAATAACAATAATAATTAACAGTGTATTATACTTATTATTACTGTTATTGTTATTACTATTATTATTATGTAATCCTTTCCAGTAAGAGAATGAAGTATTTTTTTTTTAATCTAAGGTTCATTTTGACATAGCCACAATATAAGGGTTATATTATGATTTAATGCTTTATTTGGATAAGACAAGGCAAACAAAACTAAAATATTATATCGAATGAATGACTTAAAACTGACTAAATACACAGAGATGAGGAAGAGTGGCTCTAATACCCTAATAATGTTATTATGACACAATAAGCCAGAAAATTGCAGCTAGAATCTGATGTCTATAATCATCTCAGAATCCTCAGCCCATCTGTGGGAAGCCTTGAGTTCTAAATCATTCCTGGTCCAGTGGTAGGTTCCGACATTCTTTCCATTGTAGTTGACATAGCAGTACAGCTCAGAGTAGGCATTCATATCAGAAACACAGCTCCTGATGAGAGTACAACTCTCTCTTATGTCATTCCATGACATGCCAAACCTAGCAGCAAGTTTTGCACCTGCCTCTTTCTCTTCTTTGGCAGTGACAGTTATGTCATCA
>PYXC01000137.1:465000-482500 GCA_015244755.2 Tenualosa ilisha | reverse complement strand
AGAGACCCTCTCAGCCAGCCAGAGTGCAGAGAAGCCAAGCAGCTTGGTGTGGCGTGGCATGCCGTGGTGTAGCAGAGAGCGGCGCGGGGCAGAAACATCCCCTGATGCATCAGATGGGCTCAATAGGACACAGTTCACGTTTGTCTCTGGCAAGGTCACCCAGTGCCCCATGGGTAACGGAGCTTCAGGCCTCACAGTGTCTGGGAGCTGACAAGGGGAGAAAAAGCACAGCTGCAGTGACACTCAGAGTAAAGGTCATCTGCATAAATCAAACATTTATTTACATTCACATGAATTAATCAGCCAAGAGCTTGCATCACGTCATGTGACTTTCTGCTTACTTACCTTTTTAATTCATGTGTGGTAAGTGTCTGTGAGCAAGAGCTGATCCTAACAAAAGCTAAAGGTGTGAACACATAAGCGGTCTTTGAAATAATACTTGCTGCATTCAACTTGTACTGAGCCTGGGTGGAGTCATTGTCAAGTTCATCTTTGTGCATTCATTTGTGTGAGTTCATTGTAGTAAACTGTGCACTGATTTTAGAAAACAGAGAGCTTTTTGATAAAATGTGCACTTTGTTCTGTAAAACGAGCCACTTTCTCTAGATATAGACATAAATCTTGCAGTGGCACAGCCAAAGTAGAGAAAACAGCTGAACTCCAGTAAATGATTTATGCCTTATTGTTTTTGGCTTGAATGTTTATTACATTTATGCATTTTAGCAGAGCACCTTTTGTTCTAATAACTTGTCTTTGTAATGTATGTTGCTTTGGATAAAAACCTCTCCCAGGCACCTATGAGCATAGATATAACAGACTTATATGTCTTTGAAGAGTTGGTGAGTCTGTTTGAGTGTTAAAGAACTTCACTCACATCCCAGCCATTAGGCCACAGAGCCAACCATCCCTTGTGTTCTGTTTTTTGGGAATTCGTCTGATGTGAATGGTAATTTTAAGTTTAGGTTTTAAATATTGAAATCCTCTTTAACCATGGAAACACACTGTGCATATCTCCGGTCCAAAGATGTTGGCAGAGGTATTTTCACTAGTGAGAGTTTCACTTAACCAAGTCCTTTCCACAGTGAATATCTTATTCATCCTTTATGACTGCTAAATTACATTTACACCACTGCAAGGGTCATTCTTGGTCTGAAGGGCCCCGGACCTCTGAGTGTTAAACAGTGCCATTTGAGTGTTGGCATGTCATTAGCAACAACAGCAGCCTCAGCAGGATCACAGCAGATTCACAGACACCCACACAGCTGACACTGGGCCAGATGAGGCACAAGTCAGGCCCAGACCAGGCAGAGAGAGAAGAGAATCGTCACTTTTGACTGCAGGGACTGCAGGTGTCTAATGCACTGGGATAATTTAGGAGCCATTTTGGTGAGGTCAGCCACCAGTGGAGGTATTAGTACTTCCCAATGCCGGTGCCCTGTGATGTTTAATGCACTGGGCTAATTGAGGAGCCATTTTGGTAAGGGTAGCTATCAGCGGAGGCAGGCATTAGAGGTTCACAGTGTCTGCTAGTGTCTGTGGGTTAATGAAGCCATTAGAGTGGGTTGCACAACATGGAGAGGACGGCTCTTGCGCTAGGCTAATGCTGTGCTACACTAATGGGCTCTTAGAGACTGACACAGCAAGCACATCTGCTTTATGTCCTCTTAGCCTCTGGCACCTGAAGCGAACACGCATGGGGAAAAAAAGCCTGATGATGCTCAGTGATGAGACTGGGATTTTTGTTAGTGTTTAGAAGTGTAAGATGAGCTCCTGGGCCACACTGTGTGTTTGCTGTCAGTCCTGACACTGTCAGTTGTACGCACCCTGCAGAAGCTCTGGGGAGCTTTGTGTGTGTGTGTGTATATATGTGTGTGTGTGTGTGTTTAGAGCTCTGGGGAGATTATGCTTACTGGTCAAGAGCTGGGATGTGTTGGTGGCAGATGTGCCTGTGTGTGTGTGTGTGTGTGTGTGTGTGTATGAGGGGGGTGTGCATGTTTGTGTGTGTGTGTGGGTACGTGTGTGTGTGCATCGAACTGGAGAGGGGAGGTCATTTTGTTCTATCGTAGCTCAGCAGAGCTAGTCTAGCCGAGCCTTGATAGCATCAGTACAAGAGCATCAGAAGTCGTCCCACAAGGAATCTTACAGCCTGTGACCTGACTCACTGCACTTTGTGGAACAGGCAGGGCTGCTTGTAAAGACTTTGCTGGACTGTTAATCGAACTGCTGTGAATGTTTCAGACCGTGTTGGAACAGCAGTAATATCACAAACAGACCATCCGTCCACCCAAGGTCAACTTCTGAACCCCATATTGCAGGTTCATGTCACTTTGGATAAAAGCATCTGCAAAATGCAAGTCACTTTAACTTGCCTGCTGCAAATTGGAGCTGCAGTGAGAGAGGCGGCCATGTTGTTTGGCTGTGGGGAGGAGGGTTGACAGTTAGAGTGCTCCGGGCCTCTGGGGGATCTTGCTTGTCCATTCTGCTGCCTCAGAGATCACTGACCTCCACTGTGAGGGACGGCACACTGCAGGCTGTAATATGGGCTTTGACTGGGTGACCCAGAGAGGCTAAGAGTATTGCTGATGAAATGGATTTGACTGGGTGTCCCAGAGATGCGTAGACAACCACAGAGAGGCTGAGAACATCTCTGCTTGATGATTGTGATAAAGTTTATCACGTATTCGATACATGCTTTGACTTCAGTTTAGTTTTACTGATTTCCATTTATGCATTTAGCAGACACTTTCCAGAGCGACTTACATTTGTCAACTATCAATTAGTTCAGGGCCAGTCTCCCCTAGAGCAACTTAGGGGTAAGTGCATTGTTGTGTTGTAGTGTCTGAGGAGTGTGTTGTGTCTGAGGGCAATGCATGTGTTATGTATGTGGGTGATGTTTGTGTGTGCGAGGGTGATGCTTATTTTATATACTAGTGTCGCGTCAGCTCAAAGAGGATTCAAATAGTCACTTAAGTCTCAGCGCCAAACCTCCAAACCTGCAGGGGGCAGAGAGAATCAGTCCATGTGAGCAGGAGATCACCCAGAACTTCCTTGAGCAGCCATAACACTGCACACCTGCACACCTGCACACCTGCACTGGAAGAAAAGTTTGTGAACAAAGGAGGAGTGCCTGTGATCAAACAAACACACAGGTATCTTTCAGCAAACGGCTAAAACACAGAAGAACACTCAGCTCACGGTCGAGACGCAACTGATAGGGGAATGGACAGCAATATTCATTTAAATGGGCTGATACTGAAACAATTACTTAGTTTAATCATGACAAACTTGCTGACTTGCAGCCTGTGGACTCTGCTTGCCTATTTACATTTAGTTGGAGCTACATGACTGGAAAATGTTTAGTTTAAGGTTAACACAAGTTGAATTGTCTGAATTTCCATGAATTAGTAGCTCAGTTTATGGTGTTGATTAGGCATCTCATGCTTGTTTAAATGAAATAGTTAAATGTGTATGTTGCATATGTAAACTCGGTGTGATTCTGACCTTACATGGAGAAAATTGTCTTAAATGTATTTCTACGTACTAAACTACATTTCTTACAGTAATAGCTGTGATTTGTTAACTTAAAGTAATGCTTTGTTTTTCTCTCTGTTTATTTGAAAGGTTATCAACCTAATCGAAGTTACTATTTAAATCCACTATCTACTTATCTGCTAAATCTACCTGGAAACAATATTGCAAACCTCAATAAACCACAACTAAAGAAAGATTTGAGTTGTCCCTTTACGTCCTTCAGACCAGGCTCTTTTCAATCTAGAGCAAGACCTGAGTGAAACCTGACATAAGTTGACAACTAGGGTGATGCTTGTGTTATGTACGTGGGTGGTGCTTGTGTTGTGTTTGAGGGCGACGCATGTGTTTTGTACACAGGCGATGCTTGTTTGTCAACTCAACCTGTCATTCCACCTCAGTCAGCAGCTGGCTGAACTTTGCGTCCTGCTCCAGAACACAAACTCCAAACAGAGTCCCTGCACACAGGAGATAAATAAGTCAACAGGCCTGTCTTTGAAACGCGGGCCCAGAGAGAGACATCTCTGCTGGAGGGATCACAGGCGGGCGCGACAGGTAGGGCATCCACCTGACACACGCCAGCCAAGAGTGAGGCACTCCTCTCTTATCTCACTCACTGGCTCTCTGGCAGTCCTTCTGTGGCAGCGTCTGACATCCACATCCCTCTGCCAGACTGCCAGCCTTCATTCTCTGCCTGCCCACCTGATGTCTCTTTCTCTCGCTCTCTCTGTCATTCTCTCTGTCTTCACTCACTATCTGTCTTTATCTCTCTCTCTCCCTTCATTTATCCGTGTCTTCTGAGCATCCTGTCAGCTTTCTAAAGCATCTCGAAACCTCACTCAGCTTCTTGCACTTTTGAGTTCCTACTCTACCCTCCCCCCCCAACACACACACACACACACACACACACACTCTCCATGCTCCTTCCACGCTACTCTCCACCTCATAAAACTTCTCTTGTCCTTGACCCCATCATCCTCTTCTTCTCCAGAACCACTCTGTGTGTGTGTGTGTGTGTGTGTGTGTGTGTGTGTGTGTGTGTGTGTGTGTGTATGCACATGTCTCTATTACTGGGGCATGATATTAGCTAGGAAGAGAAGGAGAGAGTCAGAGAAAGAGGGAACACAGGAACCCTCCTCTCCTTTTTCACACACACACACACACACACACACACATACACACACACACACACAGACACTCTCTCCACCCACCCCCACCCCCCGTGAGTACGCCACTGAGCCACTGAGCGAGCTCTGTGTGTCCTTGAGTTCCCTGTTCACCGGGATGCAGGTGAGTTTGATAACGAGCCAGGCGAAGCGCGATTGGCAATTAAAGGAGTAATTACTTGAGGGTCTTTCAGAGTCGCAGATATAATTGGATTTTATAGAGCCTGTGTACTTGGCGCTGGTCGCCGTGATTTATTCACCGTAATCACCATGCGGAGTGGCCATTGTCAGGTTGAAGAGTGGATGCGTCCGCTGTGGTGGAGCCCCTAAGTGTGTGTGTGTGTGTGTGTGTGTAAGAGAGAGAGAAAGGGCATCTTCAGTGGTTGAGTCCTTGTGTGTGTGTGTGTGTGTGTGAGAGAGAGAGAGAAAAAGAAGGAGAGGAGGGTCCCTGTGTTCCCTCTTTCTCTTCCTAGCTAATATCATGCCCCAGTAACAGTCCATTGTTGGAGTGCTTCTAAAATGCCTCTGTGTATCTCATGCTTTATGTGAATAGCTACTGTGGACTCGGAGTCAAACCCAAACACATCCCTCTGTCATTGGACTGATAGATATTATCATTACTGTAACTGCCGATACACACACACACATCTACACAGTGCACATTATGTACACACATATAAAAAAGAAACCCTTCACTCGCAAGAATGACCAAAATAAATATTAGACAGATTTATGCAAGGCCTATTTAGGCCAGTTAAGTATTTCTACAAATCTACACAGCCCTTTCAAATGAGTGAGTGTGTGTGTGTGTGTGTGAGGAGGGCGTGGAGGAGTAAAGACTGATGCATTTATAGTTTAAAGGTAATTAAAGATTAGGTAACATTTCACTATACATCAAATGTGCACAGGAAATATAATGATGTTCTGATCTTTACATTGTAAGGAGTCAGAGTTGCTTCCTTTAAGCATCTCCGTGCTTCACGTGAGACGGTCCTGATGGCTGGAGCCTTGAGTGAGTCCATCACTGACAGATGGCCCCATGTAGACTCATGACAGGAGAACAGGAGAAGTTAACTGATTGCGTTTGTGTTTGGTCAGGGACAGCTGTGAAGGCCTGCATTGCCTGCCAAGACATGGCATGGACAGCCATTTGGGCTTGTGGCAGGAGATCTGTGTGTGTGTGTGTGTGTGTGTGTGTGTGTGCGCGTGCGTGCGTGCGCGTGCGTGCGTGCGTGCGTGCGTGCGTGCGTGCGTGCGTGTGCGTGCGTGTGTGTGTGAGAGAGAGAGAAAGAAATTCTTCAGATTTCTCTTTTGTCTGTAATGTAGCTCATTGTATCTGTCACTGTACTGTAGAGACAAATTCTAGATTCTTCTAAACACTGTGGAAGCCTTCTGAAGAGAGAGGATGTTCTTTCTGTGCAATACTTAAGCACTGCAGACTGTAAGGTTTTTTGTTTTTTGTTTTCTCGTTCACTTGACCCAGGAGATACAACATATGCTGTTTAACACAAATTATTCATGCAGAAATGCTGTGTGTTTGCAATGATGTGTGTAAATGTGTGTGTTTGTGTGTTTGTCTGAGAGAGAGAGTCTGGTGTTTGTGTCTATCCATCCCTCATCTCCAACTGTGTCCATGCCACCCACTCTCCGGTGTGTGTGTGTGTGTGTGTGTGTGTGTGTGTGTGTGTGTGTGTGTGTGTGTGTGTGTGTGTGCGTGTGTGCGCGTGTTGTTATCTCTCTATCCATAACAGTGTAAGTCCACCCACTCTGCTGTGTGTGTGTGTGTGTGTGTGTGTGTGTGTGTGTGTGTGTTGCCTTTCTCCATCTCTAACAGTATAAGTCCACCCACTCTCTTGTCACCAGCTGGACCACGGCAGTTTGAAGTGACTTGTCAAAACCCATCTCTCAGAGAGACAGCAGCCAGCTTCAGGGAGGGGGAAGGAGAGAGAGAGGGAGAGAGGGTGGAGGATGGGAGAGAGAGAGGAGGATGGGTGAGAGAGAGAGAGAAAAAGAGGGTGGAGGATGGGGAAAAGAGAGAGGGAGAGAGTGGCAAATGAGAGAGGGAGAGTATGGAGGAGTGGGTGGAGAGAGAGAGAGAGAAGAGGGGAGAAGTGGAGGAATGGGTAGAGAGAGGAGGATGGGAGGGAGATCGAGGGGAGACAGAGCATAGAGAGAAAGAGAGAGTAAGGGATGCCAATGGAAGAGTAAGAGAGAGAGAGAGAAAGACAGTGAGGGAGAGAGAGAGGAGGACAGATGAAGCAGTCCATTCTGGCAGCCCAGCATCTGAGCGTGATGCTCTGCTCCTCTACTGATATGAGAGAAGGTCACTGTGAGTGTGTCTGAGTTGCAGTAAATGACAAAGTGACACTAATAGGTGTCTGTGACATTAGCCCTTTAGAGACGCCTGCAGGGACAACGCTGCCCACGTCTCCAAGCTCAACACTGGCACAGGGACATCCAACAAGATGCCAGCTCTAATGAACACAGCGCTGGATTGGACTTGACTGGCATGGCTGGCACAGAGCCTGGCTGAAAATAGCTCAGACAGCTAATAGGCGTTCAGTGCCTTTCCCTGCAGTCCTCATCACATAGACCAGAGTGAATGTCTTCAGCTCAGTCTCTGGCTCTAGATGTGTTTAGATCCATCTCATAGACCTGTCTGGATATCCGATGTGGACATGCACTATGTGTCTCCAACGCTCAGACCAGAGTAAACGTCTTTAGCTCCAACTCTTATTCATGAGGCTGGTCTAGGCTCCCCTCCCAGCTCTTAGAATCCCACAGGCTCTCCGTGATCTGAGCGAGGGCTGTGGGATTGGAGCGATTCATTGTCTTCCATGCAGCAGTGTGTGTGTGTGTGTGTGTGTGTGTGTGCTGAAATTGTATATAATTGTGTATGTCTGTACTACTGTGTGCTTAAGTTTGTGTGTGTATGTGTGTGTGTGTTGTTAAGTGTGTGTGTGTGTGTGTGCGTGCGCGTCTGCCTTTTAATATGTACCTTTCCTCTCCTCCGTATTGATTGGCTGCTGGAGGATCCCTTGTGATTTGTACCAGCAGGCTGATTTGGTGTGCAGTGTTTGGGACCCGTCTGCTGGATCTGAGGCGCTGAAGGCTCTTATCGATAATGGGCAGACACACACACACACACACACACACACACACACACACACACCCTCAGTAGTAGCAGCAGCAGCAGTGTGTGTGGTGTGTTGGTGGCAGTTACAGGCCTTGCGTGCTCACTGGTGGCTGGAGGAAGATAAACCTCATATTGAGCGCTCGAGCCTGGAAGGGGGATGCCATTGATTGAGCAAGCAGCAAATTCCTGACCCTGAGGCCCTTTGGACTAATCAATATACCCCCACCACCACCAGCACCACCACCCCCACCACCACCACCCTTAAAACTCCCTGAGCATCACAATCGCTCACACTGTTGTCCTTAGTGAGAGGGCAGGGTGTCTAAGGGCCGATTCATAGTCATCGGAGGTACGCAAACGTCACTATGCTAGCTAGCTCACATGCGTACTTGCAGTGCGGGCTGCTCCACTGACTCCCATGTTATCACAAGCATCTTTGCGTTGCGTCAGAAAAGTTTTACGCATCATAGCATCCTTGTGTTCACATTTGTGTGTGCTTGCACTGACTATGAAGCGACCTTCATTCAGGCACCAAAGCTGCATTTTGCGGTAACACTTTACTTGAGGGTGTCAATATAACAGTGACATGAGCTTGTCACTGAGTCCTGATCTGGCCCTGGTCTTGCTCTGATCTGGCCCAGATGTAGCCCTTGCTTGGTCCTGAGTCGTCTGACACAGGAAGCTATCAGATCCATGCCAGAGCTAGGCCACCTGGACTGCAATGATTCGGGGGAGCAGTCTGGTAAAACTGGCCTCAGTGACATGCTATTAGCCAGAGGAATGGATGTAAATGAGGTCTGTGCTTAGCCATGCTAATATGACATTAGCTGCTGCTGATTAGAGTGCAGTCAGCTGAGATGATGGAAATGTGGTGGCAGAAGAAACGAAATGAAACGGCACTAAATAGTGCCTTATAGATGAGTTATAGATGAGTTAAGCACTAACTAGTGCTTTATAGTGCTTTATAGATGAGTTGGTTTATAAAACGCAACAATTGTACGACTGAAGGAGAGTTATGAATGGACACACTGATTGGTTGCAGTGCCTCATTGAAGGTCTGAAGTAAAATACCACAGGCGGCCAAAATAGTTTGCAAAGCTTTGGCTAACCACAGAGACCACGCGAACACAATCCTCGGGGTCAGCGAATGGCTTCCTGTTTCATTTCTGATGCGGGGTCATTGGCTCTTCATTCAGCTGAGCAAAAGCCCCCCCCCCCCACACACACACACACACAGCCTCACAGGCTGAGCAGAAGCCCAAGCGCAGCACAGTGCCACAGTTTTCCATTAACCTCTAGTGCACTGTGGTGGCGGCCTATCAGCAGGTCGAACGCAAACATCTTTCAACCCCCACAGAGCCAGAAAAAATCTCTTTCATTTGGGTTTCACCAGCGTGGTGTGTGTATGTGTGTGTGGTGCGTGTGTGTGTGTGTGTTAGTGTGTGCGTGCAAGTTCGTGTGTATGTGTGTGTGACGCCTTTGATGATAATGGATGTGTGTGACCTTGTGCTGACTGACCTGATCGCTCACAGCGATCTCACAGCAGATGCGCTTTGACTCTCCGTCAGTGTGTGTATAAGCAGGAGGAATGCAGACGGAGCAAAGCAGACCACACACACACACACACACACAGACACAAACAGCACCAGGCACTAATAAAACACGACGACATTCCTTACCTTAAACCAGACCAGAATGTCTCCGTCCCCCATGACCCTAGCTCTTAATATAACACCCAAGCAAAGTGTTATTTTCAACAAAAACACACACACACACACACACACACACAGCCTCACAGGTTCTTGGCTCAGCTAACCATTCGTACACACACTGAAAAATAGCTGAGGGAGGTGAAACTCATTAAGGCATCAAGGGCTTCCACCGTGCCCCCAAGAGCTAATCACCTTCACACACACACACACACACGCCTCAGAATTAAAACCAAAGATGACTGCAGCATCAGGGCATGTTTAAGGATTCTGTTTAATGTGTGAAGCCAGCAGGCCTTGGAGGGTGGGTCAGTGGGCCAGAGAGCACAAACAAGCGAGTGCTTAACCCACCTTTCATGAGTCTGCTCTGGGGTTCACCTGATAACACAGAGCCGCCGGACACAGCGCAGGGCAGCGTAGGGGCCCGCTGACACAGCTGAGACAGCAACAGAACAGAACACAGCAAAAGAAAACAACATAGCAACAGAACAGGGAGCAGCAACAGAACAGAACACAGCAACAGAACAGGAAGCAGTCGGGACGGCAACAGAACAGAACACAGCAACAGAACACGGAGCACCAAGACAGCAACAGAACAGAACACAGCAACACAGCACGGTGACTTCTGATGAGATGAGAACCATTCCGCCCAATAATGCACTTAAACTAATAAGCCTGGGGTTTATGACTTGATATTTTGTCAAATTAAACAAGAAATGTTGACTGCTAAATCTAAAAACATAAGTTTTGTAACCAGAAAATACATCTGTGGTGACATACGATGTCTACCAGCCACCTACCAAGTTAGCAACCAACCAACAACTACTGTTACGAACTGAGCTCACAGCACCTATTGGCACCAAGCGTAGTTTGCTTTTGCCTTATGGCTTGTGCAGCTAAGTCAGCAACAGAACAGAACACAGCAACAGAACACAGCAACAGAACACAGCAACAGAACAGAACACAGCAACAGAACACAGCAACAGAACACAGCAACAGAACACAGCCACAGAACAGAACACAGCAACAGAACACAGCAACAGAACACAGCAACAGAACACAGCAACACAACAGCCCTATGGCTTGTGCCGCTAATGCGATAGCTGATCTCCTATTAACACTGAGAAAATGGCAGTGGCAGTGACAACAGCATCTGCCAAGGAACAAACACATAACTGTTTCTTTTTTACAATACGTTAAAATATTAAACTGGTGGTGAGGAAGGTGAAAAAATAAATTCTCGTGCTGAACTGTCAAGTAGACAAGAATGCAACTGTGTCAAACTGCAGATTCAGCAGATTCAGTACTGTGGCCTCGTGCTCTTAGAAGTGTGTCCTCCCATTCTCAACTTCTCAAGTTTGAACTCACAAGTATGGGAGTCCATTCTTAACCATTCTTTGTATTGGGAAATGGCCTGGGTCTGGTCCTGTTGCAGCCTGGATCTGGACTTCCTCCTTTATGTCTGGCCCTGATTTAAACCCAGATGTGGTCATCCATTTCTCCACAAATTTCTCCACAAATTTCAGATATCACATTAATTTTTTCAAAGTGTACAGATTCAAAACTACAAACATGAATGAATGAATGCGTGGGGAGGGATGTATTTTAAAACGCAACACATACACACAGTGCTGCTCTCAAAAGTCATGCATAATTCACTTGGCCAATTACAAATTCAGACCACATGCTAAGAGTCAGAGAGATGGGCTTAAAACGGCTCTAGTTCTCCATGGATCTTTCTTGCATATATAGAGTTAAATATGCAAGAAATGTAGAGTTATTATATGCCCCCCCCACCTATACACACACACACACACACACACACACACACACACACAGACACAGCACAAACCTGGCTTTAAAATAAATCCCCATATCTGTGCTCTGCACTCCAACCTCGGAGGTCAGGTGTTTATTTCCTCTGCTTTCTCCACGTCGTTCTGTAGTAGAACACTGACCCATTTGTCTCTTTTTCATTTGAAACGCTGCATGGCTTTGGCTAAGCCTACCGTGAGTGGATGTAGACTCTTAGTTGATTAGTTCAGTGAACACACATACAATGCATGACACATCCACAAGCTAAATGTAGGTGTGTGTGTGTGTGTGTGTGTGTGTGTGTGTGTGTGTGTGTGTGTGTTAAGGTGTTAAAGGTGTTTTCTAAGCTATAACCCCTCTGCCACACAGCTGCATGTAAATGAGCTCTCCACACCGCCTCTGGTCTGACAGGTGCTCCGTCTGCTTCTGTTTACTCTCCCCAGGCAGCCGAATAGCGGATAACCCTCTCCCCCTACACACACACACACACACACACACACACACACACACACACACACACACACAGAGAGAGAGAGACCTGCGTTCCCACACATCTATTGCATCCAACACTAATCACTTAAATAATAACCGCAGAGAATTAACACCTTTCACACAAAATCATAAGTCTGCCCACACACACACACACACACACACATACACACACTACCACCACTGTCAGATTGGTGTGAAGTGTACTTGTTATGAGCGTGGGGTGTGTCTGAGGTCTTAATGAAGCCCTGAGCTCTGATTCAGTCTCATGGAGACGGATGGCTCACTTTCACACTGCCACATGGAGATCATAGGCCCTAATGTGATGGACGACGCGCTGCTGTGTGGGGGTGTGAGGGGGCCCTAGCTGTCTTATTTATTTAGATTTCTCATGCTTTGTTTTTGTTGTTGTTGTATTTCACTGTGACTTTTCTTCCGCAAACCCTGAAAAATCTACATCTATTAGCAACGCTAAGAGCCTTCTAGCCTCTGGGGAGGAACCTGGCAGGCTGTTCCTTCCTCCTGTTCAGCATCTCATCTTCCTCTTCCTCTATTCAGGTTCATGCAGTCATAGAGGTCTACGCTCACTGAAAATAACTATAGATTACATCATAGATCTACTTACTGAAAAAATAGTCATTCATGCAGTCATAGAGGTCTACGCTACTGAAAATAACTATAGTTACATTCATGCAGTCATAGAGGTCTACTCCTCACTGAAAATAACTATAGTTAGCAGTTCATGCAGTCATAGAGGTCTACTCTACTGAAAATATATCATCATCATAGTCACTGATACAATTACAATATGCAGTCATAGAGGTCTACTCACTGAAAATAACTATAGTCAGATTCATGCAGTCATAGAGGTCTACTCCTACTGAAAACAACTATAGTTACATTCATGCAGTCATAGGTCTGTTTCACTGAGTACAACTGTAGTCAGGTTCATGCAGTCATAGAGATCTATACCTCACTGAGAACAACTATAGTCAGGTTCATTCAGTCACTGAGAACAACTATAGTCAGATTCATGCAGTCATAGACGTCCATCATCTGCCTCACTGAGAACAACTAGCCAGTCTGTCTCACTAACTGCATGCTCACACCAGGCGCTAAAGCTGAAAGTAATTCACTTTTTAATTCAAAAGTTAAACTGCTCACTTTTATACAAATTAGCGATGCTACATTTTGGCTGTAAATGACAGGCAATGGTCACAGTATGAGCGTGTTGAGCGAACACAGATGTTTTGACAGCGATACTTCTTGAGCGTCTTTAATGATTTTACAGCTTTGCATCTTGGCCGTAAACAACAGGCAATTAAGCAAATGAAAAATAGGCAACGGCTATGGTCACATGATGAACATTGTAAATATTTTGACAGCAATACTTTTAGAGCATTTTAATTCAATTCATTTCAATTTTATTACAACACTACAAATACTATTTACAATAGTATTGTCTCGTGGCGCTTCACTGAAGGAGCACCAAGAGCAACAGGGGCAAGGAAAAACTCCCTTATGTTCAGTTAATCTAAGAAACCTTGGGCAGATCCACGACTCAAGGGGCTAACCCAACTGCCAGGGGTCATGCAGAAGGATTTTAGTGGTTTTACAGCTTCAGTTGGTGTGAGCGTGAGGTTAGACTCAAGGTTAGTCTCTCCAGTAACTGGCTCTTTCATTGGTATGTTTATGTACCTGCCTATGACTGGGGATGGGGTGGCTTTGTTGATGTTATCAGATATGAGGGAAAAGAAACAGGTTTAAATTAGGTCACTGATCATTGCATCATTTCAGCCCGTCCACTCTCCGAAAGGTGACTGAACTCACCTTGTCAGGCCCACTGGCTAAACCTCTGGACAATATCATCTTTACTGTCGTGCCGTACCTCTACAAAACAGCACACAAGGAGCCTCAAGGTACAGTGAGCATCAACATTACTGCTAAACGTGTGTGTGACTGTGCGAATGTGTGTGACTGTGCGATGTGTGTGTGTGTGTGTGTGTGTGTGTGTGTGTGTGTGTGTGTGCATTTTTTACTTCCAGTCAGGGAACCCCAGTCCACCCCCAGCCTCTGCCATCCTTTGGGGTTAATATAATAGCCACAGCTCTCCTGCTCCACACGTTAAAACAATTAGAGCTGTTGCTAGGTGACCTTCGCTGTGTCTTTGCCCAGGACTTATAAAAATCAGAAATGACTGGCCTTCTGTCTTTTACAAGTCACACCGCCTCTGCCATTTACTGTATGTTAGGTTCCAGTGCTGTTTTCAACTGAGGAATTCCACACAATGTTCTAATACAGTCAGACCTGAAGCTGTAAGGCAGCATCAAGGCGTCTGCAACAACAGGGCTGCTGTAGCCTAAAACACAATATTATTGTTACTGTGGTGTTTCCTGTGGTTAGACTCTGTCTGTCAGTGAAATGAGGACTGATGATAGACTCTCTAGGGCCCTCCCTGCTGTGCAGCGGATTATTGTGTTGATATCCTGCTTAATGTGAAACACTAGCAGTAGAGTGTCAAATGTAAAACACACACATTTTTGTTCCCATGCAGTGGATTTGTTGTGATCATCCAAGCAGAGGAGACAGGCTCACCATTATCCCTCTCTAACACCCAGCTCTCATGGGGGCCTGGTGACGGTGTCACACACACACAAAGATACACACACACACACACACAGACACACACACACATACACATACATATAGAAAAACACAGATAGACAGACACACACACACACAGACATAAAGACACAAGCATACGCAGACACACACACACACATACAGGCACACACTCAACAGATGCAACATATCCCATCTCTCCCGTTCACAAAAAAGTCGTCAAGGGAGAGAGTGTGGTTCATAACCCTCATCTACGCACACCTCAAACAAGACTCGACATACAACACACAACATCTCCAAACATCCATGTGAGGGCATAGTTCATCTGAAGAGCCTTATTTGGATAGTCAGCCTGGAAACTGTACCAACACTTAGGAAATCTGCAAAGCAAACATCTGTATAATCTTATTAGTTAGCGGTCAACAAACTACAAGCATGACCCCAAGCCTAACCCCAACCCTAGCCTTAGTCCTGTTCCTAAGCCAACACTAGTACTTCACCCCACCATAACTTTGTCCAAGTCTATTAGCAGATTTTTATACAAGGAGGACATTAGGAAAGAACTGGGTTATTGGTATTGATTGAGACCTATACTTTTTCAATTCTAATACAGATAGCATTTAATTAATATTTTGTGGTTGCGTTCAAAGTGTCAGAGTAAAGAGAAGGTCCAGCATTCCTTGTGCTGTTTCAGTTTAATGACTGCCATGACATGTTAATGTCTTTGTCACTCACACTGTCTTCCTCCATTGTGTTCATCTTGCTTAACATGAAAACTAGTAACCAGGATGACATGTATAGTCACTGACGTTCCTGTATGTGACACTGTCTAGTGGAAGATGGCAAATTCTGTCTGAAAGCTCTGGTTGCAGAGACAGTGAACTTTGACCCTGGTGTTCCCTTCTAAAACCTTCCCCCTTAAAGACCCAGATCTCTCGTCATAAAGATCACATCTAATATCCCTCAGCTTATGGCTGTGGTGTTCCCCTCTAAACCTTCCCCCTTAAACATCCAGATCTCTCGTCATAAAGATCACCTCTAATATCCCTCAGCCTATGGCTGTGGTGTTCCCCTCTAAACCTTCCCCCTTAAACATCCAGATCTCTCGTCATAAAGATCACCTCTAATATCCCTCAGCCTATGGCCGTGGTGTTCCCCTCTAAACCTTCCCCCCTGCTTATCAGCACCTCCAGTCTTAAAAATCACATCTAATGTCCCTCAGCCTATAGCTGTGGTGTTCCCTCTAACCTTCCCCTGCTCATTTACACCTCCAGTCTTAAAATCACATCTAATGTCCTCAGCCTATAGCTGTGGTGTTCCCCTCTAAACCTTCCCCCCTGCTCATTTACACCTCCAGTCTTAAAGATCACCTCGAATGTCACTTAGCTTATGGGCTTGTTTTAGCGTGTCTCAGAGACCAATGAGAGGTGGCTAGCGACCATGACAGGTGCTCTGATGAATCTGACAAGATGAGAAAAGCAACTAATTACATCTTCTGTTAGCTCTGAGAGGGGCACACTGATAGAGATGAAGAAGATGTGAGGAAGGTTGGGCTAGTTACTACCAGTGGGTCTTGTGGAGCCTTAGAGGGGTTGGATCAGTAAGCAGAAGGGGCACACTTATTTGAGTGCTTTCCCTTTGATCACACACACACACACACACACAGTGTAACCACAGAGCTAGTGAGGTTTAGCGAGGGCAAATATTTAAACGGGAGATTCATTCCTTCTATAGACAAGCTTTGCGGCGGGTCCTCTGTGTCAATGTTAGCTTGCTGGTTGCGGGCTGTTTGCTGAGGCCTGAATCTAGTTGCTTTTGGCAGGGCGACGGGGTGTGTGGAGCGGGAGACGGAGACAATGAACCAATGACCTCCTACTGGGTAGTTAGTTAGCTGCGGGGTTGTTTTAGGGAACTTCCTGCGCATGGAACTGTCCATGCGATGACAGGACAGGTCTGTAGGTCAGCATACACAGTGTCTGTGTGTGTGTGTGTGTGGTGAGTGTGCATGTGTGTGTGTGCGTAAGTGTGTGTGAGAGTGTGAGTGTGTGTGTGTGTGTGTGCGCGTTAGTGTGTGTGCGTAAGTGTGTGCGAGAGAGTGAGTGTGTGTGCGTAAGTGTGTGTGAGTGTGTGTGTGTGTGTGTGTGTGTATATGCGAGTGGGTGTTTGTATGTGTGTTTAGAACAGAGCAGAACAGCTGTCTGGAGCATCAAAGGTTTGCTGGGTCTTCAGGGAGGAAACAGACTGCTGTGTTTTGTTTGGTTTTGTTTTGTTGATGTACCAGAAAGGCGACATGACAAGGGTGAGAAGTAACATCAAACTCAGTCAAGCATGAATGTGTGTGAAATATCACACACACACACACACACACACACACATTCACTTCTTCAGGCATTTCCCACATGGTCTAATTCACTCAACCAAGAAAAAATATTTCATCACATATTGCCAGTGATGAAATATTGACTCCTGTAAATGTCAAAATGAAAAAAAAAACAATTCTCTCAGGAGATCAATATCAAACTCCTGAAGTTTCACTTTAAGGTGATATTGCTATTTATGTTGAACAGCCAATCAAATTACACCTCTCTCTTCTGTGTTCTATCTGAAGGCCCTCTGGTAGGCTTTATTTCTGGGCCTTAGTGATTGAGATAATCACCTTATATAAGAATAAACCCAAACTTTTAGTCAAAAATTATGTGTAATATCAATTTTACTAAATGTTACTTACAAATAAATGCGTGTTAATCTAAAATTGCTATACACACATAGCATATAACATGAGTCACCATCAAAGCAGTGAGACTGGGTTTGGGATGGACTGGGTTAAATTACATCAAAATATATTTTTAGGATTGTTGTTCAGACCAAAAACTTCTGTGAGTACTTTGAAAATATTCACTGCAATGCCCATTAGAGTGGAGGATTTACTTTTCTGTGGCAGCCTGTAATTTAGCTGGTTGTGAATCTCCACGTAGATGGGTGGTTTGGGTCTCTTGCTGATTACTGCCACCTCTGCAGCATCACACAATCACTCA
>PYXC01000137.1:430000-460000 GCA_015244755.2 Tenualosa ilisha | reverse complement strand
ATTATATTGATTATATATTATGTAATAATAATAATAATAAGAGCGGTGGTGGCGTAGTGGTCAAGGTGGCTATTATAGCTGTAGCATGCTGTAAGGGAGACTGGCCCTGATGTAACTGATAGTTGACAAATGTCAAAAAGTCGCTTTGGATAAAAGCGTTGATAAAAGTAAACGTAAATAATGACAAAAGACAAACGACTTGCAAAGAGCTTGGAATAGGGTTTCAGGTGGAATCAGAATCTCAAAAAGGACAAAGTTCACCATGTGAAGGGTTTTCCCAGATCCCATCACAAATATTCCCCATCAGTACAGGGAAAATGTAATAATGGAAAAAACGTGATTAGTGGGTTCAGACACAAGAGGTGACTTACATGTTAGTGCTGTTGTGTTTTTCCCAGATGCCCAGTCTGCTTTAAGGAGCTTGGTGAATTGCTCACAAATGACTATTACTTCTGTCATGGAGAACATTGTGTTCCTCTCACTCATTGTTATCAATGAGTCTCAAAGCAGCTTTCCATCCAGACACTATTGTTTTTCTCTCTTCTTTCTTTCTTTCTTTCTCTCATTTTCTTTCTTTTTTCTTTCTTTTTCTTTCTTTCTTTCTTTCTTCTTTCTGTTTTCTTTCAACATTATTGAACATTACTCAGAATCCACCCATTCCAGCGCTCCATGAAGGTGGGGCAGCAGTCAATACTGAGGGACACAAAAGCTTATATAACAGGACCTTTCATTTCAGTCAAAACAGGAGAAGCTATAAGCAAATCAACACAATAGCTCAAGCTACCAGTGTTTAAAAATGTCTGTTGATGTCTTGCTGAAGAATGTATGGGGTAAAGTGTATAGAAAAGGTCTGTGAGATGTACAGTACTTGATGTTCATGTTCATGTAGCTGTTCTGTGCGTTGGCATCCGTGTTTGTCTGTGCCTGTGTTTGTGTGCAGATGTTCCATAACAACCTGCTGTTTCTGTACAGTAGTTTATTTACAGAGCACTGCAGTCTTTGTCCTTACCGATGTGAGCAAACTGAGTGTCATAGCAACAAATAGCATCCTCAGATGACGCCTCCCCACACACACACACACACACATGCACACACACATAATGCAAACACACATACACACAAACTCACTGTGCATCTTCTGTTTCAACAGCATCCAAACACCACTCTTGTAGGGACCTATTTACTTGCTACTAATCTTTGCTTATATGCTTAGATGCTTGCTTATAATCTTCTCCCCCAAAACCAGCACCCACGTTGGGCCGGGTTGTCCAGATGGATGCCTGTCTCACTCCAGCTGCACTTAAACTCTGAGTCCTCCAGCACAACCCTGTACATACCATTGCACACATGTCTGTGTGTGTGCATGTGTGTATATGTGTCATTCTTTTGTCAACTGCCTGTGAGTTTCACTGTGTGTGTGTGTGTGTGTGTGTGTGTGTGTGGGGATGTGTGTGTGTGTGTGTGTGTGTCTGTGTGTGAGTGTGTGTGTGTCAAAAACAGCTCTATGTGTGTGTTTCTCTCTGTCACCCACTGCCCCCTGAGGGCCAAAATTATGCCACTCGAGTGAACACACACACACACACACACACACACACTCATACATACACACACATTAGCATGTTTTTGGTCCTCTGTGGCTGCTGTTCGCCCTTGTCCTGTATTATCGTAGCTGTCAACCCTGGGTTTTAACACACTACCATCCCTGTCCCCCATCTGCACTGTAGGGTGTGTGTGTGTGTGTGTGTGTGTGTGTGTGTGTGTGTATTCCTTTTATTCTGCAGTTTAGATGTTGCCCACAATCTTTATCCAGTCTACTTTTTGTTTAAATCGGCGGATTGACTTTACAGTCAGAGCCCAGACTGAGTTCTGGATCTGTAGGCAAAAACCTACCAATTTTTGGGGGTGAATCAGCACCATTTAGTTTCAGGTCCATGTCTATTTAATTGAGCTTTGAATTTGAGTTTAAATAAATTTCACCTTGATTTCATTTGAGTTGAGTGAAAACATCAGCTTTCTATTTTGTCCAGAAAAGATGGGCAGGAGTGCATGTTTAAGACTTCCCTTGCTGAGAGGGCAAATCAGTGTGGATGCACCCTAAGGCAGGCTGACCTGTGGCAGAGCTTCTGCCTCTCCAGAGCCTTCAGTAGTTACGTGCTGTAGCACTGAGTTGGAAATGGGCTCGGCTGAGTGGCCCAGACTTAGGCTGAGCTCAATAATGTATGAGACCGGGCAAGGGAGTATGAGCACAGGGAGCCTGAGGCCCGCGGGCTGCGTGGCATTTATGTGTCCATTTAACCAGCGCAGAGATATGTCCTCCATCATGACAAGAAAATTCTTCTTGCAGTGTTGTGGGGTTTTTATGATTATTTTTTAGTGGGCCACTTCAAAGCTCTGTGTGAAATTACAGCCATCTGTTAACAGTGTGGGTTCGTGCCTCTTAAATGAAGTAATGAGTGGTGTTTTGTGAGCTATGCTTTCTCAGGACAATGTCACCTGCATAGCCTGCCATTTTTTTTTACATTTTTGCTTTAAAACAAACAGAACCTGAAAAAGTCATCTGGGAATCATTAATGGAAGAATGAGTAACGAGAGTCACAGCATACATTTAACATGAGTGGCCATTCAGTAGAGTGTGTCGAGTCACACGTGTGGTATTCAACGGGGCAATAATAGACGTGCAGTATGTGTAGTATTTAGCAGGAGCATTGAGGACGAGTCGTCTGTCCAGTCAGCACATTCTTAGATAACAAGATATAGAGAAACATCACAATATCAATAGCATGAAATTTCCGATTGGAAACCTATGTATGTTTATTTAAGGCAAAATAGATTATAGGCTACTTATTCACAAACATTATATAAGCCTCCTAATGCTGATGGTTAAAAGCTGTAGTTTTAGTCTTTGTAATCGTTGGTCAAGAGAAGGAAATGGTTTTGTTTCTGTTTTGTTACTTCAGTGCAACTCTTTCCAGAAACCTACGAAGAGTAATGTTTAACCATGGGCCTAGTTGTCACTTCTCACCAAAAAGTAAGCCTAGACTTATATTGTGTTTTGATTTGAATAAGTGAGAGAGAAAGACTGGGATCAAGAGTTTGGCTTTGGGTGATTTTCTTTTTGCTTTTGCTGCCATCTTGTGGACATCATCTGTAAGTACATAGTGTGTTTCTTTATAAATCAAAATATGTTTTGTAAATGAGAAAAAGTTACTGTGTTACCATGACAAAAACAGACGTAATAAAAGTTACAGCAGTTTAATGTGACTGACAGAAAACATCTTCATAAGATCGAATTGTTTTGGGGTTTTTTTCCATCAGCGAGTAGATGAGAAGAATGTCACCCACGTGACATCTGTTGCCCAGAGTCATGTGAGCGCATGTGCGAACGTGACTAGTAGAACAGCAGCATCTATTGGAGAAGGAGGTGTACTGGGAAAAACAAGGTGAGAACATTGTGTTCTTTTTCATTTAAACTTACAGATACATCGTGAAAACATAACGTTTTTCATTAGAAAAGCATGTGCAACATTTTGAGTTTTTTGGTAAATGCGTGTGATCTTTGCTTCTCGTATAAAGACTGTAAAATGATCCGAGAAGTCAAAGTGATAGCTGTGACCAACACAAAAACAAGAGTTACACCAGCCAGCCATTTGCCGAGTAAAATACTGTTCGCTTAAAGTTTCACCTTCCCGATGAGAGTGAATAACAAGTAAATGGTGTGGTTCAAAATTGTTTGAAAATTCATCTTTGATTGTTGTTACTATTTATGCAAGTTGTTAACGAACAAGGGTTGCAGTGTTTTATTATTATGTAACTTTAGTTAGCAGCTAGCTAGCTAAGCTCAAGTGTTTGTCGCGATATTAAAGTGGCATTTTGCATTATCAGCAGTTTTGGTGTTCTGTTACAAATAACTCAGTGTTACACCATGTTTAATCTTCCCTCTTTGTTTAGACAGAACTAGAACAGGGTCGTTAACTATTGTAGTTATGCTAGCTCGCTTACTTGCTTGTTATCTATCTATCCGTCGTGTTACGGCGTGTTGTTCTTTTCTTTCAGAGGTGACAGCCCTGAAATCAAAAGAACTTGTTGTCTAACACATCTCTCTTTATTTCTTAGCGTCAAGACACTAGTCTTTTGCCCTTTCCGTGGAGCTTGTAGGACGGGCTTCACCAGGATGGCAAGTGTAAGTATCCAGACTGAGCACACATAACTGACATTAGATATGAGCTGAGTGTGTCAAGTTGACTTGCATGTAACTGCCTGCCCCACCGCTCACATGTGTCCATATAGGTGCTGTGCCGTAAAGCGAGGCTGGTGTCCCAGATCTCCGGGATTCATGCAGCCCACAGGGCTCCTCTGGCACGAGCGTTCTCCGCAGCAGGGTCTTCAGGGTCAGACGAACCCTATGTTGTTGTATCGTCACAAGACACAGGTGCCTATTTATAAACTGATATGTCACTGCAGTTTATTTTGTGTTGCAACTGTCAGTACCTATTAGTACATTAAGTTTTATGCTCTGTATGTTAAATTATATGTAAAGAATAGTTGTTTGCTGAGAGCTTATTGCTTGTGTTTGCAGGACCCAGGACTGTT
This sequence comes from Tenualosa ilisha, assembly GCA_015244755.2. NCBI lineage: Eukaryota > Metazoa > Chordata > Actinopteri > Clupeiformes > Clupeidae > Tenualosa > Tenualosa ilisha. The sequence continues at coordinate 455,410 of PYXC01000137.1, read as the reverse complement.
TGGCCTGATGAGAACATGGGACCATTCGGTCCACAGGACCAGCGTTTTCAGTTGCCAGGCAACGTAGGCTTTGCGTGTCACTTAGAGGGCACAGGAACCCAAAACAAGGGTCCGGTCCATCGGACGGTCCCAGACGTCCTGTCCGCCCCATCCAGCAGCGAGAGACACGAGTTTGTGCTGGCACAGTTTGTGTCTGAGTTTCAGGTACAGCAATTTGAGTATATTGATGCAGTGAAAATTGAAGTATAACTTAGGGTAATTTATGCTAAATTATTCATGATAAGTGATGTTCTCTTTTGACCTAGCCTGTTTTAGCCTTGAGGTGTTTGTTTGTGTTTTGACAATTGAAGCGATGATTGTCTTTAAGCACTTTCTTTTGACCTCCATTGGCATTGTGGTGCTCATTGGTGTTTTCATATTTTGTATCTTTGAAGGGAAAGGAACTTTCTGTGGTCGCCCAGAGAGTAAGCAGAGCGGAACATTACTTTGACCACTCAAACATCGAGTGCTCAATGCATCCCTGTCCTGAGCTGCTCAGAAAAGGTTGGTCATGGAGTTTCTGGTTACTGTAAACTTTAGAGTCCTATGAATGATGAGTGATTATCAAATGAAGTCTTCGTTTTCCTGTGAATCAAACATCAACCTTTCATAAGTCTGGTTCACAAACTATTTGGTGGACAGAATGTGTGATTTATGACGGGTATGTCTACACCTGACAGTTGTGGACTTTGGAACAGTCACAAGCTAGTAGTAGTGAAGATGAAAATATAATTAGTATGATGCAATTTTCAAAACACGTAATGTACAAAACTACCACTAGATGGTAGTATAATGCTGTTACGAGTGAAGTTAGTGGATTACAGTCAAATCCCATTATAAAGGTTCCTGTTGCGTTTCCTGTCTCCAGAGCTGGAGTTGTTCTTCCCAGCAGCCCCTGCTGGTAGTCTCACTGTTGTCACGGTGACACAGAAGACCTTGGGAATGGAGGGAGTGGATTTGGACCTCGAGAAGCAACAGCTCTTAGACAAGGTCAGGCAGGCATTCATGAATGTGGCATCTTTTGTGAACTCTGCAGCAGAGACTGACTGTGACATTGGAAAGACTGAAAGCTTACTGTCTCTTGCTTCTCACATGGATGGTATTTGCCATGAATGCTGTTGTCAGCATTTACAAATCCATGTCGATTGACCCCTACTCTACAGTCTTGTACTGCTGTTATAGTGCTGAGCTTTATAGTTGACATTCAGTATAATGCTTCTGTTTGATGCTGTGTTACTGTGTTAGGTTTTATAGTTGACATTCAGTGTAATGGTTCTGTTTGATGCTGTGTTACTGTGTTAGGTTTTAAAGTTGACATTCAGTGTAATGGTTCTGTGTGGTGCTGTTTTACAGTTTGTTAGCGGCGCTAAAGAGTTGTGCTTCACCTTATGGAGAGGTGGATTCTGGGCTGACTTCATAAATCCCACCACTGGGCTCCCAGTAAGTTTTCTATCCATGTTTCTGACATCCAAAACTCTTCCTTTTGAGTTTGATATTACAAACACCCTTGTGTAATAGAACAGAACACTATTTCCATGCTTAGTGAATCAAGCTTACTCCTCTGGGGGTGGTATACTGTGTATGTACACATTTTGGATAGGACTTGGTGGTTAGACCTCATACCTCTGAATTAACCTCACATGGTTTGAATCCACATTAAAGCAATAATCCAGATTCAAGCAGGCCATAGTCCTGTTGCTCAAGGTTGCCAGATTGCTGGGTTTCATTGTGATGTGTCAGGTAGTGCATCATCCATATGACAGATTAGTGGTAGGGAGAAATGTAATGTGAAACAGAACAGGATCTCTGCAGATCCTGTGCAGACTCCTAAAATGTCTGAAATGTAATGTTTGTTTCAGCTGTAACAGAAAAACTACAAATTCGTCAGACCTGCCAACCTGTATGCATTAATCACAGGTTACAAGGAACATAAATGTTCCTGTGATATGCTATGATGAGGCATCAAAGGATACTGTTATGTCTTTGTCATTTTAAATTGCATGTAAGACTCTTTCTTTGCTAAGAGTCTGAACACTCTCAATAGGCATATGTTTACTTTCTGGTGGGTGGGAACTTTGTTTTAACTTGGTTCTGCCTTCAATTTGTGTTTGCTGATTGGTGATAAAAAAAAATCAATTTGAAGTAAATCAAAGCCTTTGGATTGTACCCTGACTATTACTGTTGTGAGATGCGATATTAAGTAGAGGTGCTAGGTGGCGCTAGCCTGACTAGGTGCTAGATATTTTGTCAGATGCATAAGTAATTGTGATTAATCTATTCTGCTATGACATTCAGGATGTAATGTGGCTCATGAGTAGTCCCCTCTCCCTTATCTCCTGTGTTCAGCATTTTGGCTACACGTCCAGTGACAGTGTTTTAAAGATGGAGGAACCGGTGCGACACCTGGGCTTCCACATCGAGCACCTGGGCTCCTGCAAGGTCATCCGTCACGTCTTAAAGGGCACTCAAGCCTTCACAGGGACCCTGTTCACCAACGCCCTCTCCAACAGCCACATTATGGAGAGACTGCAAGGACACACACACACACTCGAGGAAGCGGACATTTAAAGCTTTCTGTGCTTAAGTCGCACGCACGCACGCACACACACAAACACATACACACACACACAAACACAAACACATACACACACTCAAACTGTGAAATTGCTGTTCTTACAGCTGGAAGTTGACTTTGGTTAACTTAAAAAAAAAGAAAAAATATATATATTTGTGACTTGGACATTTGCACAAACTGATTCATTAAGTCTGTCCCTTCTTGTGCAAGGGCAACCTCAGTTTTTTTGTGTTGATGTTGTATCGTCACGACTGACCAGCGTTTACGCTGACAGCACTTGAAGTTTTCTTTTTTTATTCCCCCGACGAGCGGAGCAAGGGCGAGTGGAGCAAGGATAGCTCATCTGGCTTCCCAGACTTGACCCAGCCAAAGGAATGGTGCTCTAGCGGTTCTCCCTCAGACGAGCTCTGGAGACCGCATGGTCAACTCCTTGGCAGCTGATAACTTCACAGCAACACAGTACCTTGTAATGTCTATGGAGTGTTTTAGTGTTCTCTGTGTGCAGACTTTTCTTCTAAAATAAGGCAGCGCCCCCTGGAGATGGAACTAAGGAATGGAAATGGACGTTCTGCTGCTACACGTTTGCTAACTGGCATATGGAAGTTGCTGATCACAACCCGTCTCTCACACACTGGATGTCATAAAACATAAAGGGTTGTGTGAGGTGCTCTGGCTATTTGAAGTAAGTGGTTTAACCAGAGTTAGTGGTAAACCTGATGACAGACGAGCCAGGAGCCTGAACTACAAAGCAAGGTTACAGTTAACCTGAATAACTGGGAGTGCCCAGAGTGATCTCCAAAAGAACACTAATCTGAGCAGCTGTTGTTCCTGGAGTGGCATGATGTTTTGAGACGAGCTGTTCAGTAGCTGAGTTCAGTTTGGTTTTACTAAACAAAGCAGGCTATTCTGTCAGGAGGTTTAGCACTTCCTCTAGCTTCACTTACCCAGCTTAATCACTGAAGCTACTTGGAATACCCCGCTGAACTGATGCTGAAATTGGCAAGCTTTGAGAAAACTGGTCTCAGGGGGGCGCTGGGGCACAAGCTGTTGAGAGAGGAACTGAATCACACGGCAGCCCCAAAGTGCTGATAGTCACAACACACCTGTACCACAGAGATTCAAACTCAAGGAAGTTTTCCTAATAAAAGGAGAAGTTCATGAAGCTGTGTGAAGCTTTAAATGAAGTGTGTGTGTGTGTGTGTGTGTGTGTGTGTGTGTGTGTGTGTGTGTGTGTGTGTGTGTGTGTGTGTGTGTGTGTGTGTGTGTGTGTGTGTGTGTGTGTGTAACCTTTCAGTAACTGTGAACTGGGCTTAGATTGGCTTTCTTTCTTTTCTGAATATAAGAGCTAGAGAAGGATCCTCCAATCCATGGAGAGCTGAGCATATTTACCCCAGAGAAAGCTTTGTCAGTTTAATTGAGATCCTACATAAACGGATGCGTTACTTTAATTAGCCCTTAATCTGACAATCCTGTTGATGTCAACATGGTAATTAAGGATTCAAACTCATTTTCGTAAACAAGACTGGTAAACAAGCCATGCCTGTTTGTAATCAAACTAACCTGAACGTTTATTGATGGTGATTTGTAAACATGTGATGCCAAAAATGAAAGCATGAAAAGGATTTGGGCATCGGCAGAAGGAGACAAATCCTGCCAGTCATCTCTGCAGTTTCATTTCTGGGCCAAACCAGCCACGCCCAACAGCAATCTAAACCCTTAAGCTCTAACAAGGTTTAAAACAACAACCAAGAATTTACACGGCAAGACACATAATAAAAGCAATAATCTTCATGCAATTTGACAGAAGTACCTATACTGTAAAAAAATAAATACTATATTTGTACATGTCATAAACCCACATAGTCTCTCTTTAGTAGTTTGACCATGATTGACCACGATATATTGTAGGCTAAGTTTAAAAACAAGCTTTTTCTTTATAAACCGTTAACAATTTTAAAAAAAAGCACAAAATGTAATACTGTTCAAAAACAACAAACAAACAATAATTTAACAATATCGAAAAGTATAATTTAAATCTCAGCCACAAGTTCCACCTCTATGAATAGCTGTGTAGGAGTACGCAGACTACAGTAACCCAGAGGGGCCAATCTTGGGAGAGGCTGCTGGTTCTGTTGAGGGGGGAGAGGGTGGCAAAGATGGCTGAACTCTCGTTCCTGGGGACTGGCATATTGCAGATGTTTCCTTCACAGCATGCAGTACAGACCTGTCAATCACAAGCATCACAACATTACGAGAGGCGTTCATCCGTTGGTATCAATTGTCAACCAAGTAGAACCGCACGCCTTGAATGTCAATTTTCAACAGGTGCCATGACGCTATAAAAAGTCCCAGGGACAAAGCATTCGTCTTTACTGAGAGCCTTTACTACTGAATGGCCAGATTAATAGTGCCCACGCATAGCTGCATGTGTGCCCTGCTGAGGGCGTAACACCTGTATTATCCCCTGAGCAAGCCAAGCATGCCGCTGTGCGTGTCTGCCTGCGTGCCTCTGCATTGTGCACCACTCCTGTTTGGTTCTCCACCAGAGATCACATGGCTCACACAAACAGTGAGCGCTAAAGGCCCATTCACTCCACAGATTTGAGACGAGACCAAACCGTTGCAAACATAAGCAGCAGTGGTGTGAAAGAAACGTTGCGAGGCGTTGACACATGTTGGAAACACTCTGTGTCCGTAAGACTTAACTTAAGGGCTTAAGCTGGAGAGGAGCTGAGTCTGAAAAGGTGTCATGAACGTCTGTCAGACTGTCCTGTCCCGCCCTGGAAAAGGATGTTACAACAAAAGGCAACCCAGAGCGTGCGTCGAAAAGCCACAAAAGGGTATTTCCCTGTAAGTTCCTATTCTTGTAATGTATTACAAGTCAGTGTAGCATCACAATGAGTTTGAAACCACATTTATCTCAAGATAATAATATAACTAAGCTGTGCTTCTTTAAAACACCTACAGTTAGTGGTGCACTCAAGCCAACCAAATCCATAACACACCCCAAAAGCCAGCAGCACTGATGATTAATCCTGTTCACTCACTGAACCTGAACGGTCAGGTATATTGAGGATAAGACGGTGTCCCCATCAAAACACACTTAGTCTAGTTATTCACGTCAGGCTTGATGAGAATGGTGATGAGTTTACACCCAGCACTGATGGGTCTATAAGAAGGTTAGCCATTAGTTTATTGACTACATGGAAAACTTCCATTAAGAAAATTACTTTTGGACTAGGACTAGGACTGTTCATTCATCGTATTACAGTAAGTCAGTATAACATCAGAATTTGAGGATCTGAGGTCATATTTAAGATCAAATGACTGCACTGTGTTGCTTTAAAGCAGCAGTCCAGTGTGAATCAATCAATATCCTCTAGTTTGACATTTCTGGAGATATGAGAACGACAGATTTAGTGCAGCACAGACTGAATCTGCGAAACGGCAGCTGACGCTAAATCAAACTGTGCCTCCAAATTAGAGCTACGTCTTACCAGATCTCTCATTCTCATAGCAACAGCTCTCAGCAACATCAAAAAACAGGAATATTGATTAATTCACACTGGATTTCAACTTAAAAAAACAGGAATATTGATTAATTCACACTAGATTTCTTCTTCAATAGCCCCAGACAGCCATCTGGCCTGGACTCATTCATTCAGAATCATTCTGGTGTCGTCATGGAGATGCCTCTTACCCGGCGTCCTTCAAGATGGCTGTCTTTGCATCCTGTGTAGAGACACTCGTCGAGGGCCACGCAGCGCTTGGTGACCGACACGCTGTCCCCAGCGGCGGTCATGGTGTGACTTGTGTAGCAGTATCTAGTCTCTGTCAGAGACAGAGGAACCCAATGGAGAAAAGCACAGCAGTGTTACTCACTCTCTTCCTTGCTACTTCCTGCTGTGTCACTGTCTGTCAGCAACAACACTCATGTTACTATGGCAACAGTCTGAAATATATACAGACCAAACATTCTACAGCGTGCCGCTCTAGCAGCTTTGATACAGATATACCCCTGTCTGTTCCCATGAACTGCAAGAGACAGCGTGTGTTTAATGTGTGTGTCTTGGCTTTAGCTTTTAAATGTGGTGCCAAAGTGTGTGTTATTTTCGTACTTGAGTTGTTATTTGAAGTGAGGGGCTTGTGAATTTGTGAATGTGTATGTGTGTGTGTCTGTTCACTTCTGAAAATAATTGAAGAAATACTATTGGAGGATTCAAATAAAGAATTCAAGTGTGTGTGTGTGTGATGTAGGTGCCTGCATAGTGTCTGAGGTGCATGTTCTATGTCTCCATACCTCGTGGGCAGTACATGTCAGGTGCCCAGCGGTTGCAGTTGAAGTTGTCCACGGCGTTCTCACAGGTGAAACACTTGAAGCCTCCGGGAAAGGGTGTGGCTGTGGAGTCAATCATGGAGTCACATGACCATCACAAAACTATTAGCACCCCTACAATAGGCCTGTGTGTACCCCACATTGTGCTGTCAACCACTGCGTAAGACTCGTGGCTTGCTTAAGTAAAATAAATGATACTGTCTTGTGTGGCAGTTGCAGTTTAGGGAGCTTACTTTCGTATGGACAGTTTCAATGATAAAAACAAAAACACTTGAATGTTCTATTTTGTTCCTAAACTACTTTACTGTTTATTTATATGAGCTGTGTTTTAATGCAGAGCGATACACTGTGCAACAGCCAGGGAATGTGTGAGAGTGATCGGCTTCTAAGAACAGATGAGCAAAGAGAGAGAGAGAGAGAGACTGCGAGTGTGTGTATTTGGCAAGGCAAACGATCTGTTTGGGTTGGTGTGTTTCACTCAGTTTCATATAGACCCATTTTAGGCCACATGCAGGACAACTCTCTGCAGGGGGTGTGTGTTATCCTGGAACATACTGTGTGTGTGTATACTGTAATGCTCAATTGATTCTTCATTAACAATGAGAGGCTGATTTGACAGCTACAGGGCCTGAGGTCAACTGCTTACACTCATGAGCAACAACACAATTCCCAAACAAACTCCCAAACATTCCCAGGAATTCTACATAATGTGTCATAAGCAAGTTCCCATGATTGTACTTCTGAACATTTAATGTGTGTGAAGTGTTAACCATGCAAATTCAGAGCCAGATCATGTGATCTTAAGTTAGAGTTCAGTTTTCTTTTCCTTGCTGGACTTTAATTAAAGGAGAAATCCTGTGTGAGGTAACTGAGTGCTGTCAGTATGAAAAGGAATGAGGATTTTTGATATAACATAGAACGCATAGCGAATCAGCAGTGAACACTAACCAGTGGGGGCACAGAACCTCACTTACAGTTTCATTTTCCTATGCCCCATTCAGTTAATGGTTTTCCTATGCCCCATTCAGTTGATGTTAGCTGTCGGTTTGCTATTCGGTCTATACTGTATCACATTTTCTCTTTATTTATTTCTACAGACAGCGCCCAGTTTCCTCAAGCAACGGGGCTATGGATTGAATCACACCAGATTTCTCCTTTAACCACACAAATTCAGTGCCAAATCATGTGACTTCAAGTAAGAATTCATTAGTTTTTTTATTTTCTTTTAAGTGTTGTACTTTCACTGCATGGCTTGTTTTCTCTTTATTAATACTAGTTATAGACTGGCAGTCTAAGCAGACATGTTACTGTAAACAGGGTACAGTACTTGATGGGTGGAGGTAGATGATGTCTTTGATGGTGAAGTCACGGGACAGGGTACTTTCCAGCCAATCAGAGAGAAGTGTCAGCAGTAGGACCCAGGCCACCTTTGGCCAGGGGTGCATTATGGGTAGGAAGGCTCAAACATCCAGTGAGCCGACGGTAGCCTTAGCCGAGATACACGCTAGAACCTGAGGTGGCAAAAAGAGAGACACACACTGGTTTAAAAATAGAGAAGTCAGTGATTTTTATTCATTATGTTTTTTTTTGTGTGAAGTCAGCATAAATTCTTCTGATGTTGCCTAGTTTTCCATGCAGTGAATGCACTAAAAAGAGTGCTTAGAGTTCTCAGTGCTCCTGACTGCATGGATAGACAGATAAATACTTTTACTACCACACAACAACGTCAGTGGTGTTTGTTGTTACATGAGCTCAATTAAAAAGAAACAGAAAAACAGAAAAGGTAAATAAATTAAAGCTGTATGTCTGTGAATGGGAAGTAAACAGTGTGGCCAATGACACTATTACTTTAGAGGATGTGTGCAACTGATTTGACTGTAGAGTTACAGTGTATAAGAACATCACCTTTAACCTGACTGTTGGCCTATAGAGTACAATGATGAGGTATATCTGCTGTTGATTACAAATCAGGGGTGCGGTTTTTTGAATTCATAGTTGGCAACTAAGTTAGCAGCTTTACTGGTTGCAGTGCAATTTCCCATTGCCAGACAGGTAAGTTGCAAGCCAGTTTCAGGAAATGCACAACTGATCAATTGGCCTTTGTGAACCCCAGGATGCCCTCCTCTCAACACTAACTCACTAATACACTGACATTTCCCCATGGACGACAGAGAGGCCCGCCTACGAGCAGATTGCTTTTATTTCATTTCTTTAATATGTAATTATCCCAGGTGAATCAAGGAAAAGTGAATCAAGTTCATCTGACACAGACTGGCTGGGCCTTGAGTTTTCCAATTCTACCAAACACCAAACAGCTCAAGTCCAAACGCAGGGTAGCACTCCTAACTTCATTTGACAGGAATCCTGGAACAGGGTATGTGTGTGTGCATATGTGTGCAAGCATATGTGTGTGTGTGTGTGTGTGTGTGTGTGTGTGTGTGTGTGTGTGTGCTGTGTGTGTGTGTGTGTGTGTGCATGTCTGTGTGTGTGTGTGTGTGTGTGTGTGCGGACTGGGGTGGGGCAAAGGCTTCAAAAAAAACTTGTTAGAGAGCTTTATCAGACACGGGCAATGGTGCTGTTGCTGTACAGCTTCCAGTCTATATCAGCTGAGAAGCAGAAGGGGACAGGAGGGAAGAAGAGAAGAGAAGAGAAGAAAAAGGAGGAGAAAAGAGAAGAGGAGAGAAGAGAAGAGAGGAAGAGAGAAGAGAAGAGAAAGGAGGAGAGAAGAGAAGAGGAAAGAAAGGAGGAGAGGAGAGAAGAGAAGAGAAAGGATGAGAGGAGAGAAGAGAAGAGAAGAGGAGACAAAGGAGGAGAGAAGTGGAGAGAACAGAAGAGAAAGGAGGAGAGGAGAGGAGAGGAGAAGAGAAGAGAGGAGGAAAGAAGAGGCCATGGTCTGTGTGCTCAGAATAGCCCAAATGAGATTATCTGTGCTGTGAGCAGCTAAGCGGCCGGCCGACTGGTTGAGAGCACAACACAATGGAGGGGTTTAGCAGAGGTATGCCAGCCGACCCGCTCCGCTTCATGCCACTGCACTCCAACTTCCTTCCGGGCCGCCGGCCAGAGCCACAGGCTGCACAGCTACAGAAGTAGAGCATGCTGGTCAGGGATCAGGATCTGCAGTGACCCCTGGTTAGTATGACTGGGTCTAATGATAAACATACAGAGGGCTATGCTCACGACTGCTCCCTCTGGGTGAGAGAGTCAGGAAAGTAACCAGTGTTTCCCATTGTGATGACACTGCAGTGTGTTCCTGCTGGTTTGATTACAACTAGGGTTACCATAGCATCCCCCTGCACATTCCACACTACTTCCACACCAAACCAATTAGCATCCTAAAAGGCACATATGATAAGATTTATTCTCCGTGCCATGCTGTGGAAGATTGTTTATGATTTATTTATCAATCTATTCATCTGTCTATCTATATAGCTATCTATTTAACTTCATGAATCAGCACTGATAATAAACTACATCTGAAAGAGACTGAGACATCAGTACAGTAGGCCTATGCATGGGTGCGTGCATCAGATAAGGCTGAAAGATTTCTGGTCCACATTTAGACTATGGTGTGGAAATTCAGACTCTGGTGGGACGCCGTAGTCTAGTCGATGGGAAACACTGAAGCATTCCGAAGGAGTCATATGCCAGGAGTCAAAACCCAAATTTTCCACAACCCACAGGAGTGTGAGTGGCCACTGTAACCATGGTCAGGCACACAGCAGTGGTGAGGAGGACGGCTGAGCAGAAGAGAAGTCTTGGTTACAGTCATCACAGGGTCCAGCAGTGGAAGTAGACAGTGGAAAACCTAGAAGGCTATCAGCATTAGCTTGGGACATATTTGTGTTGCTATCAGATTGGCTTATGACTAGGGGTGGGAATCGAAATACGGCCGGATATTAAGTAGAATGCAGAATCTGATGCCTCAGTCTACTGAGCAGTATGCCTCTGACCTTATCAATATCAACATGCCAGCATATTTTTGAGATCATGGGCAACTGGTCTTTCTGAAAGCAGGACTGAAATAGACAACACAGCTCACATAGTTTGCCTCATTCTAATAAGCTGTTGTAGCTTGTTAATCGGACTGATAAGCAGGATCGACAATGGTGGCAATATTGATAAAATCCTATCAAATCCCATCCCTACTTGTGACATACTGTATCTCCACTCAAGCACCTCTGAATGGGCAGGCATGCGCCACACCTGGGCCAGAACACCAGTGAACCCAAACGAAACAGTCCAGCTCACATATCCTCAGCCCTGGTACAGTACACATCATACACTTCTAACATGACAACATGTCAGGGCCAGATCAGAGCCAACTCCAGGCCATCTAAACCAGATGACAGCCAGGTATGGCCCAGATCAGAGATACATGCACGCCAGATCAGGGCTGGATCAGGGCCAAATGTGCTGGGGAAATAAAGGGAAATGGGGCACAGCAGCGGAAAGTGAGGTGAGTGAGGTAACAGTACATTTCCAGTACATTCCGTATCTAACTTCCATCTGCTGCGTCAGTAAACAGCTAATACTCCGTGCCCTGTGCCCGTCTGCAGCGTCAGTAAACAGCACTCAAACACTCAGCCCAGTAACTCACCATGGTGGACACGTCTGCATTGCTGTGTGCTGCTGTGTGACGGGATGATTGGGTAGTGCTATGGCCTTTATTACACTTATTGTTTATTTCACTGTTTCTAATTATTCCTGTGACTTCTTGGAAAAATGGCTGCTGTGACACGAGCCCATTGCATTAACCTGTCAATGAAAGTTCAGCAGCATACTAGTTCACCCCAGGGCCAGGCATACAAGAGCTTTTTGTATGAGAAAAATGTTTGAGGTTAGTCATATAATGTGTCTGACACCAGTAATAGACTGTTTTGCGCGCGCTCTAAAATCAGATTCTTCTCAGATTCCCAGACTAGCGCTGGCAGCACACTTATGAGACAGTGATGATATGAGTTCAGCCAAGAAACCTCTGACAGACGTCATCAATGGTGTGACCCGCGACAGAGGAGAGAATTCTTCCCTCGTATCTCAGAACATGTCTCAGCCATATCACCACCACCGCTGACAGTGTAAACAAATTAGTCCTGAATTTCCAACGGGACGAATAAAGTGTCTATCTATCTATCTATCTATCTATCTATCTATCTATCTATCCATCTATCTGTCTCTATCTATCTATCTATCCATCTATCTATCTATCTATCCAGATAAGGGAAAGAAATTGCATTAACTTTGCTATGTAATCAGTACATCTGCCACTGTAAGTTACGTTTATTTAACGCTTTTCAAACATACCCAGAATGCTTCCAGTGGAAGGTGTACCTCCCTAACCACCACCCATAGACCACCACCAATGTGTAACAGCACCCACCCAGGCGATACATGGCAGACTTTATGCACCAGAATGCTGTGCCTGAGCCCGAGGTGGAGAGTGAAGGAATGAATGCTACTCTCTCGTCTAGCCCAGCGCTGCAGTGTGTCACTATCCCACCACCTTCACATGACTTGAGAAATGGCACTGCTCTGGGGTCCTTAATAGGTTAAAGGGTCCCACTATTGGGACCAGACTGAAAATTAGGAGTTAATAGGACACGCTGAGATTTCTGCCCTTTCTAACCTCAATGCACAACAGGTGGCCGGGGGCACAATGAGCGGGTTGTTTACAACGATCCTCGGTTAGTCAATTAGTTCATTAGGCCACATTGCTCTCGAGGGTCTGTGAGTTTGTGCGGAGAGGGAGGTGGAGGAGGAGGAGAGGCTGCGGGCCTTGCGTTGCCCTGATGACGAGTGTCAGGCTTGAGCTAAATAGCAGACATGCTCCCGTGGTTTCAATTAGCCTACAAGCAAGTAAGAAATGGGGCAGCAGCCCCAGCGCTCACTGAAACAATAAAGCGCATGCATTTGGGGGGATTAGATGGATTTGCCTCATTATGCAATGAAGTAGCCTGAATAAACACAGGCATGAAAGCAGCGAGAGTTTAGCCATTATTTCGTCTGGAGGAGTAGCGCTGCGCTGGCTTTGGATTAGACGTCAGGAAAAGAAAAGATTTACGGGCAGGATTTGTGCAAGACTCCCTCAGAAGTCGGTTCAAATTTGTTTCATTTCAGCTGCCCATTTGCCACCTTTTGTGACCTTAGCATTTGAGCGCTCTGGAAAAAGTGCCAAAATCTTTCTCTCTGGGCTCAGTGTTTACTAGGCAAGAGACCGCAAGTTGCTCTCAATCAAGGGGACTTTGTAAATGAAACTGCATGAAATGGTTAAACCACACAGGTGTGTTGGACGACAGCCAGACCAAACACAATCACACCTGATCCCACTTCAACCGCACCCATGGAGTCCAGGCAAAGTTGATATTTCATTTAGAGTAAAAGCAAAGACAGATTCTCCTCAGTACTCTAAACAAATGCAGGCATTAATATCATAGACACTATCCACTATATTAACAAGAGTGGAGAGTAAGTGAAAGGCAGAAAAAAGAAAAGAAAAAAGAAAAGAAAGGATGAAATAATAGAATGAAACAGCAATGGAATAGAGCCTTGTAGAAAGTATGCTGTTAAATGTGACTCTATAAGACCAGTGCTCTGGCACAACCGGTCTGACATTCTCTCTCTCTATCACACACACACACATACACTCACACACACACACACACCCTTGGCCCTTGATACAAATTAGGTATTTTCCAAGGTTCCAAAGAAAGTACCCTTGGTACCCTTGGTGAAATGTTCATTTCAGTGGTTTAAAACTCTTATTTAAAGCTCTTAGCTAAAGATCTTTGGTGCATATGAGTTTTGTGTGCGTGTGATACAAACACTAAGCATGTTCATATCAGATCAGTCTGTGGGAGAGTCCTGTGAGAGTCCAACCGGAGTCCTTTAGGAGTCCTGTAAAAGTCTGTTTTGCCTTCAAGATGACTACATGACAGCCAGATGGGGACAGATAATGATCCAGCAACATGAAACAAGAGCTGAGTTAGAGCTAGGTTGCTGGACACACGTGCGTGTGCGCGCACACACACACACACACACACACACACACACACACACACACACATATACCTTCTGTTCTCCTATTACTCCAAACCTGCTTGACCAGAGAGGCGAACTCTATACTGAACCCCAGATTGCTCCTGATGAGCAGGTTGGCACCTCGCATGGCGGGTGCCAACCTGGGTGAATGTGAGGCATACACAGTAAAGCGCTTTGGCTCAGAGTCTGTTTACCATTTACTCTGATTTACAGTAGGTCTGAATATGCCTGAGTCATTGTCACAGTGCATCTCCACAGTGAACACTGTCACGTTTGGGATGACATTGTCTGTGACTTTGGCCCTCAGCCCTGGGATCCCTGTAATGTGGTTACCGGTCTGTAAAGTAGTTAGATGCATCATGGAGCAACACTCTGGCCTGAGTGCTTCATGGTCATGGGTGGCAATCAGACAGACAGGAAGTGAGGTCATGGGTAGAGATAACATTCACAATGGGCCTCTGCGTTGCCCTTTAGAAGGCTGAGCTGATAGCGTGTGTGTGTGTGTGTGTGTGTGTGTGTGTGGAAGGGAGGGGGAGCAGACAGCTACTTGACATTCCACAGTGACACACACACACACAAGGGCACATCCTCATGGCCACCCACTCTCTCAGCCTCTCTCTCTCTCTTTCTCTATCTCTTTCATTCTCTCTCTCTCTCCTTCTCTCTTCTTTTTCTCTTTGTCTAGTTTCTTTCTATCTATCTATCTATCTATCTATCTCTCGCTACCCCTCTGTACTCCTCCCTCCATCCTCTGTCTTCTGTATTCCTCTATACCATAATCTCTCCTTCTCTCCCCTCTTCTCTCTCTCTTTCTCTCTCTCCATCTCTCTCTCTTCTTCTTTCGGAAAAATCTCCCTCCACTTTCTGTGCCTCTCTCTCTCACACATTCTCTCTTCTGATCCTTCTCTCCTTCTTTGTCACCCCCTCCACTTTCTCTCTCACTTTTTTGTCTCTCTCTATCACATTCTGTCTTTTGATCACTTTCTCCTTCCCTGTCTCTCTCTCTCTCTCTCTGTTTTCTCTCTGTCTAATAAACTTTCCGCTTCCACACCTCCACACCACACACACGCTTCAGTCCACACCTGCAGTAGATACATCGAGGTTTTCACCAGAGTCTGTGGCCATAGATTCCTAAATATTGATTGCTGCTTTTCCCCTCTCTTGGCTTGGCTTGAACCCCCCCCCCCCCCAAGCCTGCCCCTGTGAGAGTAGGGGGCATTAAATTCCTGTGGGTGTGAAAGGGGGATGGGGGGGCAGAGTGTGTGTGTGTGTGTGTGTGTTTGTGTGTGACTGTGTGTGTGTGTGTGTGTGTGTATGTGTGTGAGAGTGTGTGTGTATGACCAGGCCGATCTGTGGAGCATACCGCCCTCTCATCCTGCACTCTGATACTGCCCTCTCATATTAGTCACTCTACACTTCCCAACACTGCTCACTACAGACTCCATACAGTCACTTTCAGAGACACTTTGGAAGAACTTCAAAAGAGCCTGTTCAGGACGAGCTATCTAGGGTAGCAGTTTAGTGTCCATGAGGACCCAGGCGTCCTGCGTGAGGTCGTTTCCTAAGCCCTAAAGTGACCCATCCCTCCCTCTCTGTCCTGCTGCTTCCTGTGGACTGTCTACTGCCCATCAAGACATGTCTCAAAGAGCCCCAGGCCTGGTTAAACCTAGATGCAAATTTGCTCTGCATGTCTGTCTGGAAACGAGCATTTATTTATTGGCATGTGGTCCCAGTCTGTGCCTGGACACAGTCTTACTGTTGCATAAATAATAATAAACAGTGATTAATAGTGATGTCAATATCCATGACCACGAGTCACATTAATTAACAATTATGAATGTTGGTTATAATTACTTTAGATTAATTGCCCAGCCCAAGCCCAGGTCAAAAAAATGTCTATTTCAGAATGTATCAATGCCTGCTTTAGCAAAACCATTAACACTCACCTGCTGATGCAAAGCTAGTGAACATGGAGCAGCTGTGCGCTCACTGTGACTACGTCTGCCAGCATACAGCAAAGCCCCGCTGATTTGAAATGCTACTCTAAATACACAAGCATAAGGTCGAGTGAATTATTAAGCGTGGTATTTAACCGAAATAGACAGAGGGCACGTCAGGTTTCCTGCCCTGCACAGCCCTGCGTGGGGCAAGATCATTACTGATCTCCTGGACCTGCTGGGTCTAAACCAGAACCATCTGGGGCTTCAGCGGCGCGCTTGGGACTGACGCTCGCTCACACACTGGGGTTGTTTTTCCTTCTCAGCGTTTTTATGAAATTTTTACCAAAAACAAGCAGGTCTGAGCTTAAAGTCTCATGATTTGGAAGGGGAGTCAGGGTTGTATGTGTGTGTGTGTGTGTGTGAGAGAGAGAGTGTGTGTAAGAGAGGAGAGAGAGAGAGAGGTATTTTGACAAAAACTCTTGATCCTGCAGAGGCAATGCCCCAGACCACAAAGCAAAAAAAAAAAAAAAAGGTTTTCAAATCATCCCAAAAATCTGGCCCCGACTCAAGACCTTCTTCCTGGGATCACTGATGATGAGAGCGTGTCTCAGAGCGGCCATTATGTGCTACGGGGAGGCAGGATGACAGCAGGGATTAAAAGAGTGCTATCTATTTCCCCAATAAAACACTGTATGCCACAGGAAGCACACGGCCTCTTCAATCTGTCTCTGAACAAAGCACTAGTGTAAGAGCAGTGTAACAGCATGCAGGCTACAGAGACTGTGTGTGTGTGTGTATGTGTGTCTGTATGTCTGTCTGTCTGTGTGTGTGTGTGTGTGTGTGTGTGTGTGTGTCTGTCTGTCTGTCTGTCTGGCTTTCTATGTGTGTGTGTGTGTGTGGTGTGTGTGTGTGTGTGTGTCTGTCTGTCTATGTGTGTGTGTGTGTGTGTGTGTGTGTGTACTAGAACTCTCTCTATTTCTCTCTGTTCCTCTTTCAGTGTCTCACTTAGATTTTCTCTTCTCTTCCCCACACACTTTCATTGGGTCTCTTTCTCTCTGACTCTCTTCTCTTTCCCACACACTTTCATATGGGTCTCTTTCTCTCTGACTCTCTTGATATGCAGTATCTACAGTATCTGTGTCTTACTGTCTTTCACTCTCATACACACACACACACACACACACACACTTATTGTCTTTCAGTGTCTGCCCCAGTACTGCTCCCACACTAGTGTCTGTGTGCTTTATCAGTGTTCCTGGGGCCTCTGGTCTGAGGAGGACATGAGCTCATGGAGGACTGAGGGACTCTGTGTGAATCCTGCCCGCTCAGCACACACACACACACACACTGCCCCATACACCCTTCTGACCCCATGCCCACACACACTCACCTCTCTGCCCCTAAGCTCCGAGTCCATGCCCCATACACTCCTCTACCCCTCATTCCTGACCCCATGCCCATACACACTCACCTCTCTGCCCCTGTGACCAGACTTCATGCCCACACACACCCACCTCTCTGCCCCTCTGATCTGATGAGACCCCTTGCCCCGCACACCCACCTCTCTGCCCCTCTGACCAGCCCACATGCCTGTCTCCTCTCATCTCCCCTACCCAACGCCTGGTAGCCTTCAGCTGCCCCCTGTCCTGCCTCTTAACATCTCCTCGCCTCTCCACTATTTATCAGCCACGTAACCCTTTTTCCATCACTCCCCTCTGTCACAGCCTGCGAGCCAGATAGATAGATAGATAGATAGATAGATAGATAGATAGATAGATAGATAGATAGATAGATAGATAGACAGACAGACAGACCCTGGCAACCCTAATCTCTCTCCTGTGTCTGCAGACAAGCACACTGACCTTCCATTAGCCCTCACTTCAGGCTTGTTTTCTATGGATATATTTCATCCTATTGGCTTCTCAACTGAACAAAAAACAGAACATGAAACATAAATGTCCTGTCCATGCCTCCACAATGACCTTTGCCCTCTAACAAGGTTCTGAGGTCAGTCCTCTGCCTCAAGGGGAAGTTGACCCCTTTGGTAGTGACCCTGCTATGGTGTCCCTGCTGTTCATACTATACAGACCAAATTACATCGAGGACATAAAAAAATGAGAAGCTGAAAATCTCAACTCAGCAGAGATAAATAGTATTCTAATCTCAGAGAAGTAGTACTCAAACTAACAACAAAAACCCTCTTTCACCCGGTGATGCCAAGTCTCATCACTGAGCTCACACACATATGGATTTGGACATGGATCTCAGAGAGGCTGCTGTGTTCAGTAACATATTTACACAGTCAAAACGAATGGAGTCGTGTGGGGG
This sequence comes from Tenualosa ilisha, assembly GCA_015244755.2. Taxonomy (NCBI): domain Eukaryota; kingdom Metazoa; phylum Chordata; class Actinopteri; order Clupeiformes; family Clupeidae; genus Tenualosa; species Tenualosa ilisha. Next base: position 437,157 of record PYXC01000137.1, on the reverse strand, counting down.
AGAGCATCATATTTATCCTGTCGTTTATCCTACATCTAACAGCACTGCTAAGAAACACTGCCTGACTCACTATATGCAACTAATCGTGAATAACCTACATCCCAAGATGTTATCTCTAGGCAAATTTAGCCGCTGATAAAAATCCACTTTCTGGTCCGCTTAGATGAAGATTGCTAGTGTCCAATGGGCGCGCTCTATCAGTAGAGAGATAGTAGCAAAAACTCCCACAGGTTTAAAGAGGCAAATGCGCTGGACTGCCCTGGACAATATCATTCAAACAATGTTTTCTTTTTTTTGTTTTGTGTTCCAAATAGTCTGCGGCAAGGTTGACTCCATAGTAACAGCGCATTCACAAACTTTTGGTAACCTACGCTGGTGGCCATTCGTCTGAATTTCGTACGGACAGTCCGGTTTTCCAGCCCTCTGTCCGGACCAAGAAATTATGTCCTCATTTTTAGGCGTTTGTCCGGATTTCTGATACTTGCTTCACGCAATAGCAAGCAATTTTTATAAGTAGCGGTACTGAAAACCATAATGTGCTCTCGGCGGTCAGTGCTTCTGCTTTCCCAGCGCAATAGTGAACATCAGCCGGCACAGACGCGCGCACTAAACTGTTGTCTTTTTAACGCCCGGAGTCTGTTTTCTAGGAGGAAATGCTGAAACAAGAACGGATAGACTGCAAAATGCTATATTCTCGCATTACAGCGATCAAATCTGTCAGGAAAATGGACTCCAACTATTTTTAAGATTAAACTAAGCTTCTAATTTACGAAGCCCATTAGTTGTTAATGGTAGGCCTATTGTCAGTTATCAGACAACATATATGCAAATAGCCTTGTCTTTTCTTTGCCCTTTTTGGCATCTCTGTAAATGACCGATAGTTTTTAATCTCCAAAATAGCCTTTTTGTGGAGGAAACAATTGCAGTTTGCACGAATAGCCAGCAGGCTAATTTGCGCTCAAAAAACTGCTATTTCAACACTTGAACAACTGCAACTCATTCTTGTAAGGGTTGTCGGGAAAACGTACAAATATTGGATGTGTCCTCACTTTTGATCCTTTGTCCTCACTTTTAGACACTAGTGTCCTCCTTGTCTTAGTGTAGCCGGTGGTCAGCTTACAACTCTGTGCGAAGCACCGACTTGATTTAATATGATAGCCTTTACACTACATAATCTGTGAGGTGAATCCCGTACATCGAGCCCGTGTGAGCCACAGCACCCGTGACAGCAGCCGTAACTCAGGCGCATCGGACGGAATCCGGAGGGCTATGCGCGGCCTCTCGCCACCCCGCCCTGCCTGCGGACGTAAAGACAGCCCGGAGCGCTCTGATGAATTTATGCGGCTATTGCATTACGAGTGCTTGCTGACCCGTGAGCCATCACTCGTCCCGTCCGACGGCTTGTGTGGTGCACCTGCCCCTCCATATATTCACATAGCACTAAAGTCATGTCATTTTAGGCTAGCACAAGCGCAGCCCACTTAAAGTTGACGTTAATATAGTCTGCGTTGCTGTCTATTGCTTCATCTTTGTGAAATAGTTATTTTAATGATTGTGCAACCCGCTACAACATCCTGTGGCAAAATACTGTTGTAGCGTAACAACAGCCAGTAGCCTAATGAGATAGAAAGACAGATTATTTTAAGTAGCCTACCAAAAGTACAAACGTCACACATGAAGCAAAAACCAGCAACGCAGCTTGTGTTGTAAATTAGGTGTAAAACTATTCTGGAGTTGACAGCGTTACTCGTATTCGGATGTGATCCTTTCACGTATTTACGAGACCTGCGATATTAGGACCATGCTTATTCACACCTCAGAAAGCATTTTGTGATAGCGACGACAGTAAGGGAAAACTCACCATTAAGTCGACAGCTTCTAAGGCAAACTTCATGCGAAAAGTGACGTGAAACGTTACCCCCGGAGTGATAAGTACAAGTTCCGAAGCGCTGTGGTTCCACAGAAGCAACCCTTAGAAAAAGGCAGTAAGGTACGTGCTTTAACGGAAACATTTGCGCAGAGACCTATCACTGACTTCGGTAGGCGTGTTCAGCACCAGGAATCGTGGAATCCGGAGGCATATGAAATAGCGCATGCATTACCAACGTTAAAATCCGAGAGTGAAATTCATCACGTAACCCTTTCCATTTTCCATTTGAAAAACATAAATTATGCTTGTATACATCCCAAATAAAGAGTATGTTTCCCTGAAGGCACACATAACGTTATTGCACTGTGTTGTAAGACAACAGCTTTCATGCTCTATGTCAGGTAAGTCAGTAAAAAAATCTGATCCACGAATATAGACAGGATATGCTATCTGATAGGTCTACTGACCTGACGGATACAGAAAAATATAAATTTCATGCTCACTCCTTTTTTTGTTCGTTTGCTTTCTTATGAAAGGTCTGAAAATTCTCAGGTATCCCACAAGGATTACGCTACCTCTGAGTGACAGTTCACAATAGACATCCTATGAAAAAGCTCATGTATAACAATATAACCATTTCATGTTTACAATGTCCTGCGATGATTAAAGAGGCTGAATGATCTGCTCAGGGACAGAAAGTTAACGCCACTGCCCGGAGGATCATAGCAGCGGACCACACAGTGAGTCACAGCCGCCGGCTACGAGTGAATTACTGCTCCTCTCCACTCTCAGATTTACAACGCGCAAAGAGCGCGCCATGATGTAATTAACGGAAGACAGCGTTTCATGAAATACCCGCGCTTTGTTTCATAATGGAATGTGTGAGGACTTGACACTCATTTCAAAATAAATCCTTCAACTTCATTTGGTTGAAACAAAGGCGCACCACAGGGATGGAGTCATGGTGTTTCAGAAGACGTTGATTTGTGGCTCCAAATTACCAAAGTCAAGTTGCGGAACTTGTAGACATGTTAGCTGTGTTATTTGGTCTGACTTCTGATGGATTTACAGACATGCTTTGGTGTTTGGTGGGCTACTACCTGCTTTTGCCCTGAACTTCAAACAGGAGTTGCTATTGTTGAAGGAAGTGTGTTGGTTAATTGCACATCTAACAAATGTCTGCAAGTGGTCCAAGTTGATGATCTCATGTTGATAATCCTTGCCTAGGACGGAGCATTTATTTGTCACGAAAATGTGCGAAATGGAAAATTGTTTAGTTCATCGGATAAACATTTGGGGCAACTTCACACTCATTTTGGTTGCTATGCAATTTACCATGTATTGCCAAACAGAAAATTTGGTTACTGATTTCCAGTGATAGACAAGGTTTTGGAAGAATAATTGGTGTGTGTGTATGTGTGTGTGCGCATGCGTGCATATGTGTGTGTGTACATGCATGTGTGAGTGTGTATGAGTTTGTGCGTGAGAGAGTGTGTGTGTGTGTGTGTGTGTGTGCTTATTCATGTGGTTGTTGAGAGTAACACCTCTCTGGTTCCACTGGTCTCTGATGACTGTTTTCTTGGCTCTGAGTCCTTTGCAGATTAATATTTAGTCCTCTGAAGGGCCACCATAACTGCTTTCATCTCCCCGTATTTAAACACAAGCCAAATCGCCCCTGGTATTACTGGTATTACTGGTATTACGCACTGGGAGTCTGATTGACTATCACTGGACTTGTGAAAGGATTTTGAGGTGCAGTGAGTGGATATTCACTTCTTAGGAGCAGACTGTGGCTGCAGTGGTGGTGTATGTGTGAGAGTGTGTGTGTGTGTGTGTGTGTGTGTCATGGTGGGACATTGGCATTGGCAGTTAAGTTCTTATGTCCAAATGCATCAATCTCATTCACCAGTTTGTGATGTGACACAGTCTTGTGATGGTACAATGGCTGTTGAGATCAGAGCGATCTGTGATGTTTTTGCATGGAGACGAGAGAGATGCACCGCGGCTCTTGCTCTCTCTAACTGCTCATGTGCCATATTCTCTGCAAAAGAGCCCCACAAGAACCCCATTCAGTTTTGTCATATGGTGTGTATGTTTGTGTATGTGTGTGTGTGTGTGTGTGTGTGTGTGTCAGTCTTGTGTTGCAAACCTCAACAGTTGTTCACAGAAAAAAGAAAGATTTGGCAAAGAATGGCCTTGTAGTTCCCACTTCCCAGAGGGCATCATAAAAACACCAGCATTCCTGTGCTTCCCAAACCGCTGTGGGTTTAAGTGTGTGAAATCCGAACAGTGTGTGATCGTCTTCTAGCTGCTCATCCAGTGCCTTTGGCAGCGACGGGAGGAATTTGTGGGATGTCGTGTCGGAGCAGTGATGGACACCAGAGTCATGCACAGGGAGACTCGTGTGTGTGTAATCACTTCAGAGACAAAAGAGCTCCTTTAGAGGGGCCAGACTGAGAAGCCCAAACCCATGGCGAGTGTGTGTGTGTGTGTGTGTGTGTGTGTGTGTGTGTGTGTGTGTGTGTGTTCACTAAGGTCAGGGACTTATGTCGGGTATCCATCACAAAAAAAACTTCTCCACAGATTTACCACACGTTTTATAGGTCACACACACACGCACACACACACTCACAGACACACACACACACACTCATACTTTACAACAGAGACATGGTGGGAAGGCTTATCACATGTATCAATATCACATTTTTATCACATGTATCTATATCACATGTTTTCACGGCAGCTAAATCATACTGTACATGTGCTTTACCTCAGATATCAAACATTACACTTTAATCACACTTTTATCACACAAGTATCACAGGATTTATAGGCACCTGATGCGTACTGAACACTCACTTTACCACAGAGGTACGATGAGCAGGGTCATCACACCTCCATATAGACCATGCGTGTATATCACACATTTATCAGACTCTTTATATAGGCACTCATACTGAATGCTATTAATACTCTTACTGTACTACAGAGGCACCATGGGAAGGCTTTCATGTCATTCCCCTGGGATCTACAACTCTCTCCCTTTCTCTCTCTCTTTCACACACACACACACTCGCTCTTTCTTTCTCTCTCTCTCTCTCACACACACACACTCTCTCGCTCTTTCTCTCTCTCTCTCTCTTTCTCTCTCACACACACACACACTCTCGCTCTTTCTTTCTCTCTCTCACACACACACACTTTCTCGCTCTTTCTTTCTCTCTCTCTCTCTCACACACACACACTCTCTCGCTCTTCTCTCTCTCTCTCTTTCTCTCTCACACACACACACTCTCTCGCTCTTTCTCTCTCTCTCTTTCTCTCTCTCACACACACACTTTCTCGCTTTTTCTTTCTCTCTCTCTCTCTCACACACACACACTCTCTCGCTCTTTCTCTCTCTCTCTCTTTCTCTCTCACACACACACACACTCTCGCTCTTTCTTTCTCTCTTTCACACACACACACACTCGCTCTTTCTTTCTCTCTCTCTCTCTCACACACACACACTCTCTCGCTCTTTCTCTCTCTCTCTCTTTCTCTCTCACACACACACACACTCTCGCTCTTTCTTTCTCTCTCTCACACACACACACTTTCTCGCTCTTTCTTTCTCTCTCTCTCTCTCACACACACACACTCTCTCGCTCTTTCTCTCTCTCTCTCTTTCTCTCTCACACACACACACTCTCTCGCTCTTTCTCTCTCTCTCTCTTTCTCTCTCTCACACACACACTTTCTCGCTTTTTCTTTCTCTCTCTCTCTCTCACACACACACACTCTCTCGCTCTTTCTCTCTCTCTCTTTCTCTCTCACACACACACACACTCTCGCTCTTTCTTTCTCTCTTTCACACACACACACACTCGCTCTTTCTTTCTCTCTCTCTCACACACACACACACTCTCTCGCTCTTTCTTTCTCTCTCTCTTTCTCTCTCACACACACACACACACTCTCGCTCTTTCTTTCTCTCTCTCTCTCTCACACACACACACTTTCTCGCTCTTTCTTTCTCTCTCTCTCTCTCTCTCTCTCACACACACACACACTCTCGCTCTTTCTTTCTCTCTCTCTCTCTCACACACACACACTCTCTCGCTCTTTCTTTCTCTCTCTCTCTCTCTCACACACACACACACACTCTCGCTCTTTCTGTCTCTCTCTCTCATACACACACACACTCTCGCTCTTTCTATCTCTCTCTCTCATACACACACACACTAGCACTCTTTCTCTCTCTCTCTCTCTCACACACACACTCGCTCTTTCTTTCTCTCTCTCTCTCTCTCACACACACACACACACACACACACACACTCGCTCTTTCTATCTCTCTCTCTCATACACACACACTCTCTCGCTCTTTCTATCTCTCTCTCTCACACACACACACACTCTCGCTATTTCTTTCTCTCTCTCTCCCTCACACACACACACACTCTCGCTCTTTCTATCTCTCTCTCTCATACACACACACACTCTCGCTCTTTCTATCTCTCTCTCTCATACACACACACACTCTCACTCTTTCTCTCTCTCTCTCACACAGACACACTCGCTCTTTCTATCTCTCTCTCTCACACACACACACACTCTCTCGCTCTTTCTATCTCTCTCTCTTTTGGAACTTGTGGTTTTGCCCTATCATAGGATGTATTTTGCTGGAGCGTGAAGGGCCAATTAAACTCCTATCAGCCTGCATGTGGCGACTGGATGTGGGATTTGATGGTGCTGCCATGGCACACACACACACACACAAACACACACACACACACACACACACGCACACACACACACACCCTGCTTCTGTTTTTCCACCACCATAAAAACCACATCCTTTCTCACCCACCCCTCTGCAGCTACAAGCCCAGCTGTCTAAGCCATCAGTGCTGTGCTGTGCCCGTGTGTGGGGAGGGAGAGGGGAAGTATGCAAAGTATCAGATTCAACAAGGGCAAAGCTGATAGGAATCTTAAAGAGTTTGGGCAGAGAAGGCAAGCCTTGCATCACATGCTGTTTGTGTTTTCACCGCAGCAATCTGAGCTGCGATTATTACTGTTTACTACACACAAATGCACCACAGTCATTACAAAACTAATACACAGATTAAAGTGCACTCATGTTGGCATTGCAGCCAGAAGCCAAACTGTGAAACTGTAGTGGCTCCCTCCTTCCCTTTTCCTCTTCTGCTTGTGGCCTTTGGGAAGCTTACAGTCATACCAAAGGCCCCTGATTACTGACCTCTTCAACCCATTCTGGTTACACTGTAAGCAAAACCAGATG
>PYXC01000137.1:407500-422500 GCA_015244755.2 Tenualosa ilisha | reverse complement strand
TCATCCTGTTTCCTGGACAGGACAGGAAGCTGACAGGACAAACTTTTTGTGTCCTTGTGTCCTCTTGGCCCTAGGACAGGCGACGGTGGAGGCACTGACTACGCCTTTGGCTCGGACTGAGAACTAGTTGATCTCTGCTTCCTTTGTGCGCTCTAGCTGTGGGTGAGTACTGTGCTTAATTTGTGTTGCTGTACTTTTCTTGGCTGCACTGATGTGTAAAAACTGTGTGTGCTGGATACTGATGTGACACTGGGTTTTACTTTTGAAGCACTCTCACCTTAGTACCAAGGAGAGTAACTGGAAGCAAACTGCACTGTCGTACCTGCTACCTTGGCCAAGTGTTTCATGTCAATAAACTTTGTGTATATTTACATATTTGCAAGTCGGGAGGACTAACCACTTTGAGGGTTTAGACACACAGGACATGTGCTTGCTAATAACTGACTTTGGCTCTGGTTCCTTTGTGATTTGTGTTTGAATCTAAAAAGGGATAGTCCTGATGCTAGATTGTGATTGGTTGAACCATGTTGCACGCTGTTGTGAAATCCACGACTCCAATCGCATTTCGTATGCTGCATCATTGTATTGCCGCACCGTAGGAAAATGAATCATTACTTGGCAACCGTTCAGCTAAAGGAAATTATTTTCTTGGTGGAGGAATGTTTGTCGTTGTTGTATCTTCACTTAATGAAATGATGCCAGGTAAATGTGGTAACTGTTTTAGAAAAGCAATAACCCACCTGAGTCTGTGAGTTGTGCCTAACAACTCCCCTTAGCAGTGATAAAACGAGCATAACTCAGTCTCTTGTGGGTTATTGCTTATATTGATCAGTACCTCTTAGTCAGACCGGAGGACTGAACCACTTACATTTACATTACATTTATGCATTTAGCAGGTGCTTTTATCCACAGCGACTAGCATCCAAAGTGATTAACATTCAAGCAACAACACAATTAAAAACCTTACTAAGAGTGCAACTAGCTAACAGGAAGTTGGCAGGAGATGAAAGTGCAGGAATGTGATAAAAGTGCAGTAGAGGGAGAGGGTGTTCATTGTAAGTGCATTTTAGGTAGCTAAGCCAAGAGATGCTCTTGGAAGGGCTGAGTCTTTAAGAGTTTCTTGAAGGTGGAGGTGAAGGTGGAGGATGACAGCATCCCTCTCTGAACCAGCGGGGAAGCCAAGTTCTCTGTTCCCTCCACCACCTGCTTACCTGCCTGCGATCTATCTCCCTGCCTCTCTCCCTGCCTGCTTGGTACCTGCTTACCTGCCTGCTACCTGCTTGTTCCCTGCTTACCTGTCTGCTAGCTATCTATAAGAATTACACTCCACGCAAAATGTCATTCACTCTGATTCAGTGAAAGCAGAACTGGTGAAGTGGTTCTCCTTTTGGACAGTCACAGATACACACACAACTTAGACCACAGTCAAAGACATTTATCACTAGTCACAAGATCTACACCACAACTTAGACCACAGTCAAAGACATTTATCACTAGTCACAAGATCTACACCACAATGACCACACTCACAGATACATATTACTCATCACAAGATCCACACACCAGTGACCATTTCATACACTCTGATTCAGTGAAAGCAGAACTGGTGAAGTGGTTCTCCTTTTGGACAGTCACAGATACACACACAACTTAGACCACAGTCAAAGACATTTATCACTAGTCACAAGATCTACACCACAACTTAGACCACAGTCAAAGACATTTATCACTAGTCACAAGATCTACACCACAATGACCACACTCACAGATACATATTACTCATCACAAGATCCACACACCAGTGACCATTTCATACAGAGATATATCATTGTGCTTTATAAAACCATAAAGCAAATCAAACCAAAGAACGGTAAATGATAAAAAAGTACAGACATAAAAGGATGAAACTCAGAGTTCATGTAAAAATGTAAAACACAGATGATTAAAAGTATGCGAATAAGCAATTAGCATTTGCATCAAATAGCATAACTCACTGCAGGGCTACATTGACAATAGAACCAATGCATGGCCCTGATGCTATTAGCTTTTTGGCATTGACCACTACAATGGAAAAATGCAGGCCTGAGTCTTCCACAGTCCCTCGCCAGCATCCCATGATGCAACAGATGAAGCAGAGGCATGGTGCAGGGCAGAGTTTGAATTAAACTGGTCTAATTGGCTGGCACTGCCACTCTGGCCACCTTGCCCTCGCTACGTGCGACACCAAACCCTTTCAGGTGGCACCGACCCACCTTGCAACCGCTACATGCGCAAATTCCCCACAACTGAGTTTCCTTTTTATGTGGCCAACTTTCTCTTCTCTAAAACAGACGGAGGAAAAGGACAGAAAAACGAGTCTGACATGCTGACATGATATGACTCAGAATGACAGGAAACGAGAGACTAATCCTTGTTGGGGTGGAGATGCAACAACAACAACAACAACAACAAAAGTTGTGCGTAACATTCTGGAAAATTCTAAACCTTTTTCCAGCCAAGATCTTGTCACGTCTCAAGTTTGCACTCAGACAGCAGGTTAGGAGCACTAGATTGTGCAGACACAGAACAGCGACTGTTGTGTTATTAAGATGTCAGAATATGAGGCCCATCAGCACTGTTTGCCCAGTGAGCCCACATTGACAACAGTCAGAAGGTCCAGTCCAGTCACACAGCACCCACTGGCTCGGGTCCAGTGGGACGGGATTGACTAATCCAGAAAGGTCAGACTCCAGGGAGACACACAGGAAAGCATCAGCAGCATGTCAACATGGGGCCTGTCAACCACGTCCATATTTATAAAAGCACAGACTCCACAGAAAAAAGATTGTTGTGACATCATCAACAGTGGGCTCTTGAACAGGCCTATTTAGAAGCCTCCCACACCTACCCCCCTACACACACACACACACACACACACACACACACACACACACACAAATATTAACGTGATTCCTTCAGGCAACAGTCCCTCCCATCTCAGCACACCTCTTTGGAGGTTCCCACAGTCCTCTGCTTCCACATACACACACACACATACATATACACACACACACACACACTTTTACATCAACCAGCACACTAATACACACTAGCACACTGACACACTGTGCTGACAGATTTATTGGCTTGTTTTTATGGTATCAGAGAAAACATCTTTTCAGCATGCAGTAGAGGTGTGGCAGCTCTGAAAACCATAGGAGGGATATCATATTGTGAGGTCATAAAAGCCAAACCATAACAACCTACCACAAATGCCCTGAAAACAAACACCAACTCTGACTTGTTCTCTGTGGGGAAGATTTGAGCTTATTTGGTTCGAGAATCCTGACATGACGACATTCTGGCACATGTGCAAAAGGAATTAGCTTACTTGTAGTAGCACAAAGGGCTCTTGGAAGCACAGTGCTGTGGTGAAATGAACCACCTGTTGCAGTATTGGTGTGTGCGTGCAGCCTAAGGCTTTGGATGCCTCGACTAGCTCTGTAGGGGGTGTTTTTTTGTCAACCAGGCTAACGCTTCCTAGCACCTCTGCTCAGTATTGCATTTTGCTAGTCAGTTCTTAGACTTGTTACACAAGTATGCTCACTATGTTTTTTTCTGTGGCAAGTTGTAGCGTGAGGTAGCCTACTTTGAATGCTTCGAGAGGCTCTGGAGTAAATATGCTCTCCCTCTGCCCAGAAACACTCAATAAAGAATTCACTGGCCCCCCTTCAGTCAGATCGCCCCTATGTATGCCAGAGCTGCACATAAAGAGGGTATCAACAGACGCATTAGACCCACATTAGCACGCATACCACAGCGGGAGAAATATATCCCAGCATGCACAGGGGCCTGTTGCAAAGCTGCCGCCAAGCAACAAGCCTGTGGGACAGAGAGGAATGTGGAGGTTATCAGTCGCCCATACTTGGAACCACAAACCAGACTCAAATTACCACCTCCCACAGCTGAACCTGCACCATTACACTTAGATAAATCAGGCAGATAGTGCTCAAGCTTGGAGTTTAAATCCGGTTTGGGGGGGTGGGGGGGGGGGGGTTACACACACTGCAGAGATGCAGCACAGCGAGGGGTTAGATCAAAGAGAGACTGTTAAGCTTTCTTCAGTTTGTGGTGATGGTGTATAGAAGGCCATTATGGTCCAATGTGTGTATATAAAGCACATGATTTATTTCCTCATTTGCAGTGTGGCTAGAAGATTTTGGCCAAGAGAGGCTTAGGTTAGCAGTCATCTAGTTTCACTGTCTGCTCTATGCTGCCAGTTATCCCTGTGTGTTCTTCTCACTCTAGTATTTTTTATACATTTCCAGCATCTAGACCAAGCTCCTTATTGCTAATTGAACTTACTAGCAGACTTACTAGCAGATTAGCCAAATACTGTACCTCAATGCTAACTCCAAATACTGTACCTCAATGCTAACTCCAAATACTGTACCTCAATGCTAACTCCTCTTTAACAGTGAGAATTGTTAGAGACAACTGTTTGCTGAAAATAAACATCTGATACTTTTTTACTCTCTCTTTGTTATAAGGTTTTGGAAAGTAGCTTACTCAAGGACAAGGCAGAGAGATTTGGAATATCTGATCTACTTAAGTGTAGCATGCACTTAAAGATATGTGTTCCTCGTGCTTCTGTGTGACATGGGACCTTATGAAAATAATCTGACCTCTACAGCTTGGATTCACTCATGTGATCATGTGATGTTAAACTATCATTATGACCAGCGCTAGCGTAGCTAGCGTAGCGGGCATAGAGATGTTGCTCGTGTCTTCCCATTTCCCACCTCAACCTCTCATATGTGGCGTAGCGCCACCTATTGACACACAAAAATAGCAATGTTTTGGAGCAATTACCATCAGTGAGTCTCAGGACACTGAAACACGGTGGTCACTTTAGACTCACTGGGCATAGAACTCCAGAGAGCTCATATGTCTCGTAATGCTTGGCTCATGGCATGAGAGCTATTTTGGTCTCTGGAAGGATCTTCATTGGCGAAGATCTTCATTTGTGGGATCTTTGCCTTGTGCTTGAACACACACACCATAATGTTAAAGAGGGAATTCAGGAACAAAGGAATTCAGACTGTGAGCATATGTGATCTGTATGTATGAGTGTTGACATGTTTGTATAACTCATAGGGGCAAACCTGTGAGACTTGCAGTTCAAAAGATGAGTCAAAGGTATGAGTGGACATTCATTTTGTTTGGATGTGCAAGCGTCATATTGTGTAGATCCGTCAAGGAAGTGAAACAGGAACCCAAGACCAGAGAAAAAAAGCCTCAAAAATAATCTACAAAAAAGTAATCTGGACATTCATCATCCTTCTCATTATCCTTCTCTCTCAGAATGATGATCGTGATGTTGGTTGTTACATTATGTGTTACATCACATCAATCAGGTGAGTTACTCTTTTATTACATGATTGCCTAAAGCTTTAAGCCTATAGTTTTTTTTCCAATTTTAAATTGATCTCACATATGAAAGTCTGCAGTGGGCTTTCCTTTCCACTTCAGAGTTCAGTGTGTTCAAAGTGAGTTCAGTGTTTGGTTTCCCCAGTATTGATAGCCTATAACTGGAAAGTGATTTGTAAGAAATATCTAGTTCACTTCACATTATTATGACCAGCATCACTTTAATATCTAGTTTACTAATTACTATTTGTTTTCTATGACCAGTGGGAGGATTGAGTTGTCAAGTGACTGCATTTCCAGATGGCACAACTTCATACAGTGTGTCCTTGCCAGTGCATGTTTCCACTGAATGTGAATATCACTGGAGCTTCAATGTGAGTCCCTTCACTTTTATTTCACGACTATTTAGTGCTTATTATACTCATACGTGTGCCACACAGATTAATCAGACATCACATTTGTCAGGGGACCAATATTGCCCAGGACGATGGATATTTGAGAGGTGTTTTGAAGAACAATCGTACCGTCATGATTCTGTCATCATGCCAGTCCCCAGTTCTGTACATGGCAGAATGCACAACTAGGATCTTGGTGAGTCACTAGATTGACTGCCTACCAGAGAGGCGGTGCAGATCCCAACTCCTTAGTAATGTCATGCATTTATTTAAACTGTTTCACAAAGACCTTCTGTACTGTGAAGCTTTTTGTTTGTGTTTTTTATACAGGAGGCATACAAAGCTGAGTGTTACTGTAAGTTCCCTAAGTTATTAGATTAATATTGCATTTGATTATGTTGCAGTATGGAGCAAAACTTATACATGCTATGTTCTTTACAGTTAACTGTCAGGTGGATGATATTCCAAGTGTAGCATTCGGTGAGTTAATCTATATGTATCTGATGTGGTTTCACAATCCTCAGTTTTTTTCAGTTTAATCTATTTCGTCAGATATAGAAAAAATCTCCTTTTACTGTGGCAGTCCTAAAAAAGAGAAGAAGATAGCGGTTTGTGGTTTTATCAAGTCACTGCAGCCACTCCTGAGAGGAAGTGTTACAAAACAGACAGGATGGACCACGATAGCATGGTCATGCAAATAGTCTTTATTAAAGGATTGGGGAAAGGGGAAGTGAGATTGTGCTCCGAGGGCGCGCCCTTGACGCTGGGATGCAGGAGCCGCGCAGAGCAGGGAAGGGCTGGCAGAGGAACTCGTGGTCGGACAGGCGTTGGGTCGGGTAGCCGGGGCAGAGGAGTTGAGCGTTGGTCGAAGACAGGTGGCGAGTCGGTAGCCGGGGCTGGAGCGCAGAGTGTCAGTCGAAGGCAGATAACGGGTCGGAAACCAGGGCAGGCGAGCAGAGTGTAGGTCGTGGGCAGGCAACGGGTCAGTAACCAGGGTAGGCGGGCAGAGACGTAGGTCATGGGCAGGCAACGGGTCGGTCACCAGGGCAGACGAGCAGAGGTGTGGGTCAGGATGGTCCGGGTTCAGCACAGGCAGGTGATCATGCAGGGAACAGAGACAAAACCGAAACAGACCGGGGACCAGACAGGGAAACAAGAAACGGGCTGGAACAGAGGCAGGGAACAAACAGGAACAGAGGAGCAGACACAGGAGTCAGGATTAATATGCTTGCCGTTAGCTATAAAGCGTGCCGGTTCACTAATACTCTGGCAAAGAGCGGCTGAAACAAAGGGGAATAAATACTCACAGACATTAGGGGAAAACAAGACACAGCTGGGGAGAATAATAGGGAACAACCAGTGAGAAGCAGGTGGAGCCTTAACCAGTGATTACCAGAGAACAAGGAAATGAGAGACATGATTGGATTCAATTAAGCTTGTTAAGGGCGGAGACAGGGAGAAACAAGAAGAAACAGAGGAAGACAAGACAGGGTGGTGACAGGAAGAGAAAGTTCTGGAGGACCACATGGAAAATACTTTAAATTTAGCAGACACTTTTGTCCAAAGCAACTTACATTTGTCAACCATGATCAGATCCAGTTTCCCTCCTGAGCAACTTGGGGTTCAGTGCCTCGCTCAAGGGCACAATGATGACAGCTGGGATTCAAAACCACAACTTGGGGTTCAGTGCCTCGCTCAAGGGCACAATGATGACAGCTGGGATTCAAAACCACAACTTGGGGTTCAGTGCCTCGCTCAAGGGCACAATGATGACAGCTGGGATTCAAAACCACAACTTGGGGTTCAGTGCCTCGCTCAAGGGCACAATGATGACAGCTGGGATTCAAAACCACAACTTGGGGTTCAGTGCCTCGCTCAAGGGCACAATGATGACAGCTGGGATTCAAAACCACAACTTGGGGTTCAGTGCCTCGCTCAAGGGCACAATGATGACAGCTGGGATTCAAAACCACAACTTGGGGTTCAGTGCCTCGCTCAAGGGCACAATGATGACAGCTGGGATTCAAAACCACAACTTGGGGTTCAGTGCCTCGCTCAAGGGCACAATGATGACAGCTGGGATTCAAAACCACAACTTGGGGTTCAGTGCCTCGCTCAAGGGCACAATGATGACAGCTGGGATTCAAAACCACAACTTGGGGTTCAGTGCCTCGCTCAAGGGCACAATGATGACAGCTGGGATTCAAAACCACAAGTTTCAGGCTACTAGCATGCTAGCCAGGTTCCTTGACCACTACACCACCAACACCTAATGCTTCATCTTTGGCTGTATGGCCCTGTTCTGGGGACCTCCCTGTCCTTCCATGTGCCAAAGGCATGGAGCATAGAGCAGACCAGCCATCAGTGATAATAACATGACACTGATAAGTCAGACAATATGAAAGGAGAACTTGGGGAAGTGGGCAGTCGAGGAAAGCCTGATGATAAGGTTTGTGATGCAGTCTTACATTTACATTTATGCATTTAGCAGACACTTTTATCCAAAGCGACTTACAAAAGAGGATAACATTCAAGCTACAACACAATAATCGAAACTAACAAAGAGTGCCTATTGCTAACATAAAAATTGCATTATTTTAAGTTGAAAGTGCAATAGTGTAATAAAAGTGCAGTATAAAAGAGAGATTAAGTATAAGAGGTTAGGTGCATTCCTGGTATTCAGAATTCAAGCCAGGAGATATTCTTGAAAGAGCTGGGTCTTCAAGAGTTTCTTGAAGGTGGAGAGGGTATCTGTTGATCTGGTAGCACTTGGAAGGTCATTCCACCAGCGTGGAACAACACATGAGAAGAGTCTGGATTGACCTGCGCAAGGTGTTGGCTGTGCTAGATAATGTTCCTTGGAGGAGCGAAGTGATCGGTAGGTGACATAGGGCTTAAATAAAGTGCCCTGTCTAGAAGGCTAATTTAGGCCTTGTCCACACTTAGCCGGGTATCTGATAAAACGAATATATTTTTTTACGATTTAGCCTGTAATCCACACATAACTGCAGGATTACCTCCTTTAAAACGGAGCATTTGAAAAACTCCGTGAAGATTTGGAAAAACTCCTGATTGGCGTTTCAGTGTGGATATCAATAACCAGAGTTTTACATTGTTAAAACGTCACTAACTGCGACAATTGATGCGTAAACGTCACATATACGCCCTTGTTTATGTAGAGTAGAGTAGAGTTACTTTATTGATCCCGAAGGAAATGAAGGTGTCCAGCAGCATACACATGATGCACATAATACACATAATACACATAATACACAATGCAAAAACAGATCAACCATATTGCACACATCTGCATTCATACAACATTCAATGAACAAAAAAAAAAAAAAAAAAGGTAATGATAATAAGAAATAAGAAATCCACGAGGTAGAGAAGTGTCGTGACAAGGTGCCTTGCGGTAATCCAGGTAGATAGATTACAATGACCCAGTGTCAGACAATTGACAGCATGGATCAACTGAGAAGCCTGTTACTGCGAAATTTAACAGTTTTGTGTGGATGTAAATATATTTAAAACAGTCGTGTGTGGACCCAAGAGTTTTTAGAAAACGGAGGACAGCAAATGTGCTGGTTAATCAGCTGGTTAAGGTATGAGCTAGACTCCGTGGCTCACCAGACCTGACACTGGTGCTCTATTTGTGTATTCATTCATTTGATATGATGTGTTTTCACAGGTCTACACATCCCTTCCACAGTCGTCATCCTTGCTTCCGTGGCACACTTGCTTCTGTTGCGCTGATCATCTCTCTCGGCTTTCTGTGGAGACGGTAGGCTTTTAAAAACTTTGAGATCCTCTGACACATACAGTAACCTGCGTATGCAATGACTGACCTAATCTGTTTACCTGTCTGTCTGAGCAGGTGGACCATAGTGCAGCAGTGTGGTGTGGTCCAACTGAAGAGATGCAGTTTGAGAGGATTTTGGCTAGCCTGGCACACAAGCACACTTGACTGAAAACACATCTGTCTACACTTCTACCCTATTTCTCAAGGTTTCTCAAATTTAAGTTTGTGTATTTTGATTTATTTTACACATGCACCCAATTTTTATTTTATTTTCATTGACATTGTTCCACCCTAGTTGATAATCAAGGATCTTACCCAGTTAAAAACGCACAATAGTTCACCTCTTGCGGACGCAACAAACGCACTAAAGGACCTCAGAATACGCCTGCCAGCCATGATGCGTACATGTATGCCTTGTCTGCAGCAAGCAAATTCCAGCCCATAGAAGTACAAGCAAACGTAAAGCAGATCACTGCTGGCTCAGTCTTAGCCTAACGTGTCCTAGTGACTCTGTTACATTAGGTTAGAGCCAGATCAGGGCCAGAACAGAGATGATGGTCCTCCACTCTCCATCAACTTAACTGAACTAACTTGAACAAGTCCCTCCAGACATACACTTACAGTATACATGCTTCTCTGTATCCTTACAATACTGTTTTAATCCTAAGGCTAATTCAACAACTTCTTATCACATTCACACCAATGAAATGCCATGGTATTCGTATGGTGTAAATGATTTGGAAATTTGAGCATTTGCAGTATTCAGATGTAGAGGCTACATGAAAAAAAATGTATACAATAAAATTTGCTCATGTTCTCTCACATCCATAGTGTGGAGTTTGTCCCCAGTAACTTTAACTGTGTGTGGACGCTGCTTGATGTTGCTCAGAGCAAAGTATTTGTGCTGTGCACAAGCCCACTTAGCCCACATGAGGTTGGAGCAAATAAAGGCAAACGCATAGTCCAACGCATACTCGCCCAACAGTCTGTTTAGTTCTAGAACTTACTGTGTAATTTATTCAGTGTGCTTTATCCAACTTTAAAGCGACCTCTGACCTTGCATTTAGTCTCAATAAGCCCCGAGAGGTCATGGATTCTAATGATCTTAGAGGAGACACTCCTAAACATGAGACAAGGTAAGCAGAAGTCAGGACTCAAGGCAGATTGACAGTCTTATCTCAATCTCAATCTCAAATCAAATCTCAAATCTCAGCAACAACAAAAAGATGAAAGTGGATGTTTGATAGCCAAAAACACATGAGTATTAAAACTATGCAAGGTCAGAAACACTTTACCACCACCACACCACCACAGTAATAAAAACAACAAGGCTTAAAGGTAAATATGTAATATTTTATTTGGTTACATTTGAACATTTAAAACGAATCAACACCATGCAATCAGCATCAGTCTACCCCACTGCCTCCTCTAGCTGCGTTCTCATAGCCGTTGCATAACGTCACATTGTGTGTCAATGCCAAAGCCTGCAGCCAGGGGGAGCTACTCACCCAGTCCCAGCCAGTACACTGAGCCTTGTGACAGTGCACTAGTGCTATAGTACAGTTAGAGAGTACATACATGAAGCATGGGCCTGTAGACAACTAAAGCATGTCAGTGGAGCACACAGAAGAGAACACTAGCAGACAGTGTGGCAGCAGTAGGCTACTAAATACTAGATAGGGGCCAGAGGAGGGAAGAGGGGAGAATGAATGAGAGGTTAAAGGAGAGATCCGGCGTGATTCAATCCATAGCCCTGTTGTTTGAGATCACAGAGTGCTGTCTGTATGACAAAGAATGTAAAAGTTGAGATATTTTATGCAGTATGAACCAAATAGCGAACCGCTAGCTAATATTAACTGAATGGGGCATAGGAAAATAAAACTGAAAGTGAGCTTCTGTGCCCCATTCAGTTAGTATAGGTTGCCAGTTTGCTATTCAGTCAATCATATTTTCTTGTTCTCTGTCCTACTGACAGCATTCTGGGATCTCAAACAGCAGGACTACGGATTGATTCACACCAGATTTCCACTTTAAAAGTGGGCAGGGTGTGCTAACTGAGGAGAGCATTCTGGGATTGAAACTATGCTGCTGGGTCTATATACATTCAGATTCTAGTCATTTATATATAGAGGGTGGTTAGAGACCTCCATGTTTAACCCATGGGCTCTTGCTGTAGAAATAAATAAGATAAAAAATAAAACAAAACAAAGAAACTGAAAGCTGAGAAGTGGCAGTTTGGTACGCAGGCAGTAAACTGCTCAAATAGGCATAGTGACATGACGTCTGAGGAAAGAAATAAGCGCCTTGTCCTTCACATAGGCTTCACTTAAAAGTTTTGATTGACCCATTTTGGAAGTTACTTTGATAACTAGGTAAAATGAATTCCTTTCTGTTAAGTTAATGTTTGATACGTTTTGATTACATTAAGTTTACCTCTGTCTTCCTCTGACAACTATTTCTATCTGGGAGGCCTGAGAGAGAGAGAGCCTCTTAGTTGGTTCTGAATGAAGGCACTGAGGTTTGTTTTCGCAGAGAACCATCTTGTCTACTGCAGTGATGTAAATAATGATGTAATGGGGCTCTCTCGGCCTGGTCACCAAACACATCAAGAGAATCACCACAAACGTTACCACAACATTTTCACTTACCAGTGTAAACGCCAATCCCCGCACCCAATCCTAAGCCCTAAACCCTAAAACACTCATCTGGTATAAATCAGTCAATCATGCGGCTGATTCATAGCAGTTAGGTCTTTGAGGGTTCTGGGCTTAGGATTTAGGGAAGGCATTGGGATTTGGCTCATTTGGTGTTGTGAACGTCTGCCTACTACATTGGAAGTAAAGAGCTCCAGCTTTCTCCTCACTGTGCAGGAATGCCTGACTGGCTGATCAGCATCTTGCAACAGGAAGACTGGAACTCCTGGTCTATACAGTTCCAAATGCAGAGAGACCATCTATCCCAACACCAAACAATTCAGCTCAACTCTGATTTAAAGCAACACTATGCGGTTTGTTCACGACTCAGTTGGATTCCAGTAGGATTTTTGACCTCTTGCATACTAGCTTAATGCTAAATGATGTTAAATGCTGACACCAAGTAGGGTCATGACCTTTAACTAACTAGGTGCTAAATAGAGTTGAATGCTGCTACCAAGGATACCATAAACATAAAGTTCTGCACCGTGTTGCTTTAAACAAAGTCAGTGACCGCAGATGCTGTAACTCCCAGATGGATCTAGCCATCAGCTGGCCGAGATCTGGCCCTTATCTGGCCTAGCTTTGGCTCAATCCCCTCTGCTGAGTCAGAAGCACTGATGATGTCACAAACGAGCATACAGCACATCTCACAACAGGTCTCACCTTCCTGCCAACACACTCCACACACTCCACTTTCAATGTTCAATTCCTTAGATGGTAATATACCACTACCACCCTTTAGATTACCATCTGCTTTTTCTTGGTGCCAGTGTTGATTGGATGCTTATTAGCTGAAAATATCAGTGCTCTCAAGTCATTGGCACCCGTACGCAGAGGCCATAGCAGGCTACTTTTGAACTTGTTGGCCATTATATCTGGAAACCATTTTTAGGGGCGGTGCTGTTTTGTTAACTTGAGTGACCATGCTAATAAATCAAACTTACACATGCCCCTGTTCCTTTAATTTGGTAGTGAACTTTTTGAGCAATGACAACAGTCCCCCAAATAGGAGTGTAGTGTGGTCCTGGCATCATCAGGGCTGTTTCATAGTCTCACAGATGTGAAAGCATCAAGCAACACACCAAGAGCTTGATGCAGAGTATGAAGACTTGCGTAGCAAAATATCTTGTCCAGATTTTTGCTAACATTACAAGTGCCATGTCATGCTTTTCCAGTGGAAATACAACATCCACGTGGCTTGCGTAGATCATGAGATGTCTCTTCAATACATGAGTGTGTGTTGAGTGTATAACTATGTAACAGCCCTTAGATTACAGTGTTAAGAGTGACACACCATTAACTTAGCACTGTAGCTCAGGACCACAACAGCTTCCCCATTCTGAGGCCCATCCCTGGGTGTCTATATGCTCTCTGATTGACTACAACATCTGCAGTTTACATCAATAAGTTAGAATCGACATTCAATGAAATATTTTTTTAAATAAAAACCATGTGAAGTGGAAACCAAATATACAGGCGAACCAAAACAAAGCCAAAAGATCCACTCATAGTCATTCTGATAGATGTATATCTCAACAGTGTAAAATGAACTACAGGCAACATCAATTAGAGTCAAACGCATTTCAGTAGAGTCTACATTCCTGGTTCATACTGCAATAAGCCTTTATGTCAGGACAGTACCATCATCATTATAATGGGGGGGGGGGGTTATCTGGGTCTATTTACAGACATTATGCCTTCTGAATAAAGTACACGACACAGGGGGAGGATACGGGGGTTTACAGGCTCCTCCAGGTTAGTTCTAAGTATGAAATCAGACGCTAATGGCTAATGTTGGCTCTTATGCTAAGATATACAGTAACTTCTGCTAATCCACTTCAGAAAGGTATGACTGATCTTTAAAGGTCTGTCCGTTCTATAATGGTCTGCTGTTGTATCTTACAATTGACTGGAGTGTTGTGTAAATGTTACTGAGCACGGGTGTGGATGATAATGCCACACTGTGTACTACTCATTGCTTGCTATCTGAAATGGCTGAATGCATTATCTGATATTATCTTATACCACTACAGTCTGAGACAGCAAGCTTTCCTGCTCACAGTACGGCCTCCCGTACTCCAGTTGTTTTCTGTGAATGCCTTATGATGACTGGATTGGCTCATGGATGCCCACTGCCTGGATGACCCTGGCGCAGGTGTGGCACAGGTGTAGCACAGGTGTGGCAAGGGTGCCAACAGGAGTAGAGAACCTTTGTCACACTCAGAGTCAGGGGCGCCGCCAAGGGGTTGTGGGAAGGTTAGGATGAAAATAAGGGCCTGGCACTGACAGGGGGCCTCAGAAAACATTTCAATATTATATTATTAAAATGTTATATCAATATTTGAGGGGCCCAAAATTATTTTCTATCAAAGGGCCCAAAAATTCTAGCAGCGCCCCTGCTCAGACTAACACACCTGTCCCAGAGTCTATCGCAGGCAGGATATGAAAGGCCTTCATTTGTTACCCACTCACTGACAAAGAGATGCACAAGTTTCTCTGAATGCATAAATGACTTGGGATTGGGAGGTGGCTGCATGTCCATAGCATACTGCATGTACTGCACACTAGGTGAGAAGGAGAGAGCTTGTCCTCTGTATGGAGACTGCTGAAGATGGCTCTGTGTGTGTGTGTGTGTGTGTGTGTGTGTGTGTGCGTGTGTGTGTGTGTGTGTTTGGGGGAGCGGGGGGTTACTGGTTGA
>PYXC01000137.1:365000-390000 GCA_015244755.2 Tenualosa ilisha | reverse complement strand
CCTTAAAATGCAAATAAACACCATGGAAGGACACAGTCAGGACACACAGTCAAGGCACTAGACTTTCAGAACCGCTGTCATGTCCTCAAGGTGAAAAAACACAGCTATTTCACTCCACATCAACAAAGTTAATGAGGGAGAATCCAAATATAGAACACGCAATTTCCAGAAGGTTCTTCAGGGGTAATACTGGCCTGCAAGGTTTCCCAGGGATACAAGGTTTTTATGTACATACATTTCAATTCCAGGTGAAGTAACATGATGGTCTACATCAGTAACTGTATACAGTTAATGGTCTAAATCTATATGTGATAGCACAACATTTAAGCGATAGTCTGGAGTACTTCCAACCATAACCCTGTAGTAGAAACTCAAGTCAAGTCAGGTCAAGTGGGTTTATTGTCATTTCAGCCATAAACACTGTATCTAATGAGATGAAACAACATTTCACCATGGATTCAAGTGGTACATTTAAGATATACAGACAGACATTTGAGACAAGCTACATTTAGTGCCCATACATTATAAATATACATACTCGCCCAGTGCTGATGATAGGGAGAAGAACGAGAGAATTTTAACACAAAGTGGACTAAATAGCAAACCTTCATCTTACGCTGACTGAATGGGGCTTTGGAAAACAAAACTGAAAGTGATTTTCTAGCCCCATTCAGTTTGCGTTAGCTGCTGGTTCGATATTCTGTCTATGACTATGGTTAGAAGCACTGGAGACTATGGCTTTAACACTCTGATGTGTTAAACTGTGAGTGGTTAGTCCCTTGCTCACCTTCTCACTCCCTGCCAAGTCCACCAGGTAGAGTTTCCCTGACAGCTTCTTCTCTGTCTCCACGTTCTCCTGCTTAATGTTGATCAGGAAGATGCTGTGACTTCTGGAGCTGTGCTCGTTCATGTCTGAAAATCACACACACACACACACACACACACACAGTATTATACACTGCTGATTGCACCTAGAATACCATTCTTCAGTTATTCTGCCCTCCACCCACCTGAAACCCTTTAATCTACAAAATACAGATGATTTTTAAAGAAAGAGAGAGTTCAATCATACTTGTGACGGCAACATGGCGATTGGCCTTTCCCTCATCAATGACATCCATCACCTCTTCTGGACTGGAGACAAATCGCTCCGTGCAACCCTACAAAAGGTACATTTTTACCTCCCTGCAAAACTCTATGAATCTTGCAGTCTTTCAATTGTGCAGACAAAAAGGACTAAGGTTTCGACACACTTTGTCAGAGTCGTAGTTAACACAGCAATTGTGTGTTAGTGTGTTCTGATGTGGGTTCTAGGGCTCACCTTCACATAGGGCACACGGTTCTTATCTTCATGCACTGCCAGATTCACCTTGGACACTAAAAATAGAAAATAAAACTCATTTAGCGTCTTTACACACGGAGTCACACATAAAGTCATATTACACAATTATAAACAACAAAAGTAAACATTAGAGATTGGAAGAACATACCATCCAGCAAGTCCCTTATTTTGTCCAAATAGATTTCAAAATAAGAGACCTGAAACAAATCACCCAAGATTGTCATTGACCTCCAACTCCAAACATTAGGCATTCAAAATACACAACACTGTTAATAACCACCAACCCCAAAGCAAACAAGACTGTTACTGTAATAACCACCAACCCCAAAGCAAACAAGACTGTTACTGTAATAACCACCAACCCCAAAGCAAACAAGACTGTTACTGTAATAACCACCAACCCCAAAGCAAACAAGACTGTTAAAAACCACCAACTCCAAACATTAAGCATTCAAATTCACTCAGCTCACTTTGATGTGAAACTCCAGGTTCTCATCCATGGAGTAGATGTGGTCAAATATGTCATTAGCGATGCGAGGAATGATCCCCATGAGCTGGGGGTCGTGTAGCTTGCCCTGGGGAAGAAAGGGGACTTGTCACCAGGGCCATTTCTTATGGGAAGTGACTAATGTAAGAAGCTGGGAGATCTGAGGAGTAACTGTCCCATCAAACTTCTCCACACACATGCCTTAAATACAGCCAGTATTTCACTGCCTGGGCTGGGCAGTACACCTGTGGTGTTTGTAGTCCTCACCGATCTAGTGTCCTGGACACAGATGAAGCCTAGTCCTACACTCTTCTTCAGAGATCTTCTCTGAAGTGCTCTTTTCATTTTACACTCATACACAGTCATATACAGTCAATCAGCCCACTTGCTGCTTGCTCTCTGAGGCTGCCGAGTGCTGTCGGTAGATATAAGAGTAGACTGAATGTAAGAACTAGCAGCTAACACTAACTCATAGGGGCACAGGAGAATGAAACTTCCTTGCCCTCATCAGCTAGCGTTGGCTGTTTGGTCTACGTTGTACCAAATTCTGTCGTTCTCATACCTACCGTCAGACTCTGGATAATCCCTTTAAATATGGCCTTGGTGCAGTGCTTAGGGCCAGAGTCCTATGTGCAATACCTACAGTCACGTGCTGTAAGTAGGTTATTTCAGAGATCTAATTCGTCATGATTATCTTGCTAAAAGCCCCTGCTAAGATAACATAAACAAGATAAACATGAACCTCCATTGTGTGGGTTTTCCCCGAGGAGGTTTGCCCATAGGCAAAGATGGTGCCGTTGTAGCCTCCCAGGACATCTGGAAAACAAATATACATCTCCTTAAGTCAACCTTCTTCAAAAGATTACAGAGAGGAAAACATGCATTCACTTTATCAAGGTTATAGATGAAAAATTAATGATCATAGCTGATCCATAATCACACATAATTGTACCTTTGACGATCTGTTTGGCGCAGGCATCATACACATGTTCCTGGGTGGTGTTGGGGGGCAGGACCCGGTCAAAGACATATGGTTTTCCCTTGCAGAGAGAGAAAAACAGGAGAGTTGCTACATGATCTTTCCCATACATGATACAGCGCCAGCATTGGGCTCAATGACAGAGGTATAGAACAGTTAAAAAGTTAAGCTTTCCACTTCTATTTTTGAAAAGTCTTATCATAATTGAAGAGAAGCCGAAATACCCCAACCGCAAACAGACTTGAATAGCTGGGGAAGTGGCAATAGGAAAATAAGGGGATGTAACGATACACACATGGACACAGAGATCCATCCACTAATTACGGTTTCTTGAATTATTATCTAGCCTGGTCTACCAAACACTTTCACGTCATTTGACTTTGTGCAAAGCATCTGGGATGCCTAAACTAGCATATATTTATCCTCCTCGTGAGCAGATACTCTCTGTTAACTTCAAAATATTGAGGATGCCAGAGCCTCCTGTTCGCAATTGGCCAGCCAAAAAATTGTCAAAGGAAACTTAAGCTTTTGGAGAGATCCCTGACGCAGTGCTGTGATACTGACGAAATTTGATACTGAGCAGAAGCACTAGGTGGCGCTGGTTATCCTGGCTAATGATTACCTCCTCTCCCTCAACTGCAAGTTGCACTTCATTGTCATATTAATTTGTGCTAATAGACACATGCTACATGGACCCACAATGGACAACATGTTTGGATCTCTTACAACTGATTAAAGTAACAGCTTCAGTGAATATACATCTCTCTCAATAACACCTTAAATCTGGGATGAAATACTGTAACCAAGTAGGCCTACTTCCACTCTGTCAAATGTTACCCCATACAAAGATGCTGATCTAAGCATTCAGTACCTAAATGCTGAAGCAGAAGCAATTTCAGGGTCTGGAGAAAAAAACCCATTACATTGACAACATTCCAGCTATTAACATAAACACACACAAACACACACAGATACAAATACACACACAAACACACACGCACACAGAGAGAGAGAGAGAGACAACCCAGCCAGACATGACACGATAAATGATCAGCTCCCAAGCCATTCAGAGAAAATGTCGGTGACACTAGAAGAGTGGCTCTGACCACAGTCCTTCAACATGTAACACCCATAACAAACCACAGTCATTCAGGGAGGCTCTAGCCTAAATGCGCCTATTTGTTCCCCTTAAACTGTCAGTGCAGCCGACCCTTTCCAGGCAAAGAGACAATGCTGAAGCATCACTCCGACAGTGAAGTCATCCATTGAGAAATACTATTGTTCTCAAGCTACAGCAGCATCGCACATAAGCCTGTAAGGACCCAACCCATTATTTTTAGCCAACATTGCCATTCCTTCTGAATTGTGGAGAAATACAACAATCGTGGACAAACGTGGACAGTCTCCACGTCATTAGTCGAGAGAGCTTAATAACAAATAATTTATGAAGATGCAAGCTCTATGATTGAAAGCACGTATACCTCAGAGTAGGCCTCCACCATTCAGATACTAATTATGATAAAGATGCAGAAGTCACATGACCAAAGCGATCAACTTAAGTCGTATTTCCCTGCCTCTTGAAATGACCGCACTAAAAGCCAAAAAGTCCGTTTTTCGTCAGTCCTAACACGGGAAAATGCGGGGGAATATTAATCAGAGATTGCCTCCAGCAATAACAGTTATGGCTAAAATAGCATTTGATAAATTTGTGGGCAGACTGTCACTTATGTAATACAGGCACCCTAATGCTGCATGACGAAATGTACTCGGCAAGGTTGTGTGAAACATTCAATCAAACAGGCCAATTTTTCATCGGCAAAATAGAGACGAAGACAGGTCCGAAGAGTCACCGCAAAATAAGCAATCAATTCAAGTTCATTTTTCAGAGGACAATAACACATTCGATAACATAATATAGTCCAGTGTCGTTTATTTGTCTATCTATTGAACGCATGTGTTTGCCAAACGACTTGCTGCGTTCACACATTTCGCTATGCGTAACGCCTGGGAAAAAGAACGCAGCCGTCCGCCGCCCTGCTTCGTGGTTTGGACACTGGTCCATCTTGCAATCGACCGGAATTGTAGCTCTGACAAAATAAGAAAAAACACAAGAACTTACTGTTATAACGACAGTGTCGTCATCCTTAAATTTCGGTATGTATTTGTCCCCTCTTGTGATTTCAGATTCGTTTAATGGCCTGAAACGGCACATTACTTTAACACCGCACTCGGCAGCATCCGCCATCTCAGTCTATCCTGCGGACAGATATTCCAATAAACTTCACAGAAAATTCAGCGATGCATGAATGTTGGTGTATCTTCTTAATGCCCGTTATCCTCGCATCAGTACACGCCGTCCATTTGCGCTATCCAGCAAATAGATCAACTCAATTGCGACTATCCATTCCTATCAGTCGCAAATCCGTCCCATGACATTCGATCATTCAAAGACTATTAAATATTATTGCAAATATTAACATCAGCCAATGGGAAAACAAAGGTAACGCTGTTTTGTCTCCTCAGTCGACAAGAGTTTCACCGCAAAGTATGCTGGCTTTGCTGTCCTGCATCAGCATCAATTCCCCCTCCCCTCACCTAAAACTCACCGTCAGTCTGCAGGGGATAGACACTTCCTAAATATGAGCTAAGCATTTCGGGAAATGTCGTCTTGGCTTCCATGTTGCAGCACAAACTAGGGCGTGTAGGGCTGTACCTCTGTTGCGCATAATGATGTGGATGAATGGGAATTATACTGCATCTATTTGATAGCACTGGTCCCACTGCCTGTAATAAATACATGATTTGCAAGAAGGAATTTGCCCCCAATCTGCACAAAATGAATATGGAGAAGAGCGGTTTTCAGCACAAAATGAATATGGAGAGGAGTGGTTTTCAGCCAAAGTTACTAGAGCTTTTTGTAAGAAAAACAATGACCTGGGGCTATGCAGTCAGATTCACATAAAGCCTATATTTTAGAGGAGTTGCATTCCTAATTTGCAGAATGTAATTACAAAAAAATTGAAACATTGTATTACAGTATTGTTGCTGTAAAGTTAATCTCCAAAAACACAAGTGAGGTATTGTATGATTCTTCTTTATTTTTACAATATTGTAGCAGATGTATAACCACATCCCACTTAGCTTGCAACATCTGTGTGGTCCTGCAGACGGAATCAGTTGGTTGACTGGACTCATACATTTTAAGGTGGACTATAATGGGAATTTACAACATGACAAAGATCCCCATTCCCTTCTCTTTGTGTAACAATGTGTGAGGCCCACATTCATAGTAGTGGCAGACCCAGTGAGGAGGTCTTTGCTAAATGTGCCCTGAAGATGATGAACTGCATAGGTCTACTACTGACCATGATCTGGTCCAAAGTTACATGAAAGTCTGACTTCAGAAAGAAAATGCTCTGTCCTACGATGTGTTTTATTTGTTCTATCTCTGCACTCAATACAGGGATTACACTGGTAAAATTATATTGCTGGCAAATTGTGCTGTTAGTGATCATCAGATGGCTTAATGGTTGAAATAAATATATGACAAGACTTTTACTTTCTGAGGCCATGCTGTTACAACTCTGATCATGTGGAAACTGGGTGAAGACATCGTTAATGAGCCAGTGAAACTAGGTCTAATTACAAGGACAATGCGCTGACAAAATAATCTTAGCAGAACATATTTTGGGAGAGGGCTCCCTCTTGTGGTTGTGAAGGGTTAGATGTTGCAGTTCACATTACTGTAGTTCCGAGGGACCTTACGGGGTAAAAATGCACTAACTGCACAGTGAGACTTTTAGAGGGTAGATTATCTTTCCTTGGAATTTGTGGTGGTAATATTTCAGCCAGGTTGCTCAGAGCGGCCAATATTCAGTGTTCGCTTCAATGTGACCAGGTAACTGGATTACTAAATGTCCCCTGTTTTATACAGTTACGCAAATGAATAGACATTGTGCGTTTTCCTTAACTGCCTGACAATATCATCCATCAAAGCACACTAACTATATGCAGATGACATGGGATCAAGTGATGGATACAACGCCGAACCAAATGGTTGGTTTTTATGGATATTTGAGACTTGAATGACTGAACAATGAGTGACTGATCATTTGACATGTTTATATTTCGATATTTAGACTATTTGACAAATACTATAAATCGGATAAAATAATCTCTATACATTGTTTGTAAATGACTCTGCCCATACTGTGTAAACAACCTAAACTTTGGCAACTAGAAAGATGATCCCTTCATCAACTAGCTGCCATACATGGTATCGCTTCCTCCAATCACGTCAGACGCCTGCGCACTGGGCCCTCACGCTCCTAGAAACCGCATTGTATCCATGATGGCTGCTACCTTGGGACGGAGTCTTGTAACATTGGTCAAGGTGAGTTCAGATGGAAAGGCAGTGCCTCTCCGTATCTATTTTTCCGAGAGAGTACCAGCAGTGTAAAAGATATTTAATAAATGTATTGTCAGTTTTGACTCTCAACCTTCCTGTTAGTTCCGATAAAACAACCCGAGGTTTGTACTGACTAGGTGCTAGTCAACGTTAGCAGCTGATTAGGGGTGCCAAGTTACCTCAACTGACAGGCAGTGAGGCTGACACACATGCGAGGACCTCTAACATGACGGAAATATAACTTTATGTTACTAAAGACAGGGCCTGCCAACATATGGTGTTTATCGTCAAGTGTCAGATGTCCTTTAGAAAATCTTGGTTGATAAAGCTAACTAGCTAACTAGCTTCACCCATCATTTTCCGATATGCCTGTGACGCTGGCATTTCAGTTCAGATGCTAAGTTGGCGAGGCTGTATGGTCAACGTTGTTTAGTCACGTTAGACAGAGTTTTATTGATTCGCCTGTCAACCTAACGTCTAACTTTATGTAGAACATCCTTATTGCGCATTTCAGCTCAATTAGGTGCGTCATATGCTTCGATCTCCA
The DNA here is from genome assembly GCA_015244755.2 of Tenualosa ilisha. Taxonomy (NCBI): domain Eukaryota; kingdom Metazoa; phylum Chordata; class Actinopteri; order Clupeiformes; family Clupeidae; genus Tenualosa; species Tenualosa ilisha. Next base: position 382,237 of record PYXC01000137.1, on the reverse strand, counting down.
AAACCTCAATTAGATGATTGTAAATGGTCTCGTGTTGTGTTGAAGGGTGCGGGTGCTCCCCTGTGGCAGCCCGTGTGCGCAAGGGCCCTCAGCCTCACCGCGTGTCGCAATGTCCCCGAGGCTCCCCCAGCACGGGCTGACAGCACCTTCAAGGTTACCATGGTACCTGGAGATGGCGTCGGACCCGAGCTCATGACTGCCGTCAAGGAGGTCTTCAAGGTGTGCTGAAAAGTCTCACTCCTCGTATGCCTACACTCCCTTTTCTCTTGGAAGTCATTTATATTTCGTTAGAATTTCTGCAGCCCTAACTCTGTGGTTGTGTGTTCTGCATTCTGTGTTGTGTTTCACAGGCTGGTGATGTTCCGGTGGAGTTTGAGGAGTTCCACTTGAGCGAGGTGCAGAACATGGCCAGTGAGGAGAAACTGGAGGAGGTGCTGACCTCCATGAAGACCAATAGGGTGGCCATGAAAGGTAGGTTACAACAGCCATCTCAAAGAACAACACTAAACAATAATAATCAAACTTTGATTTATTAAATAATAATCAAAAAGTACTAATACTTTCATTGTATGAAATGCAATAACAAATAAAGCTTATTTTCTCTTCTATTAGTTTCAGATTGTGTTTACCATAGTGGTTGAAAGCCTGCATAGTATTAATGATTTGTGTTAAATTGTGTTTGTCCTCAGGAAAGATTCACACTCCCATGGAGTTCAAAGGAGAGCTAGCGTCCTACGAGATGAGGCTAAGGTACTCTACACACCACCTCATCAGACATTTGGGATACGCTTTTGTCACACTTGTGAGCCAGCATGCTTAGAGCACCTGTAGTAATGACTGTGTGGTGTGTGCGTGTGTGTGCGTGTGCGTGTGTGTGTGTGTGTGTGTGTGTGTGTGTGTGTGTGTGTGTGTAGGAGGAAGCTGGACCTGTTTGCTAATGTCGTCCATGTGAAGAGTCTGCCAGGCTACAGCACACGCCACAACAACCTGGACCTGGTCATCATCCGTGAGCAGACTGAGGGAGAATACAGCTCTCTGGAGCATGAGGTAACATAACACATACACACACACACACACACACACACACACACACACACGTGCAAACACATGCATTCACACTGAGGTAGTGCAAAGCTCTCTGGGGCATGCAGTAGCATCACACACACACACACACACACACACACACACACACACACACACACACACACACACGTGCAAGCACATGCATTCACACTGAGGTAGTGCAAAGCTCTCTGGGGCATGAGGTAGCAACACACACACACACACACACACGCACACACACACACACACACACATGCATTCACACTGAGGTAGTGCAAAGCTCTCTGGGGCATGAGGTAACATCACACACACACACACACACACACGTGCAAACACATGCATTCACACTGAGGTAGTGCAAAGCTCTCTGGGGCATGAGGTAACATCACACACACACATACACACACACATGCATTCACACTGAGGTAGTGCAAAGCTCTCTGGGGCATGAGGTAACATAACACACACTTGTACTGTACTGTACACAGAGAACATTCCTCATGATGCTGTCCATATGCTGTCCATTCACACACTCTGACACACACACACGCACACACACACAGTACAAAATTCTAGTCTGCAGTGTAATGCTCATCTTTCCAACAGAGTGTGTCAGGTGTGATTGAGTGTCTCAAGATCATCACTCGTGAGAAGTCTCGCCGCATCGCCAAGTTTGCTTTTGACTACGCCACCAAGAACGGTCGCAACAAGGTCACAGCTGTGCACAAGGCCAACATCATGTGAGTACAAGAACACTGTGATGAGTAGGGATGGGCTTATCAATACTGGTTCATATCGATACTCTTATTGATCAAAGAAAGGGCAGGCCTCTGTGTGTGTGTGTGTGTGTGTGTGTGTGTATGTATGTAATATATGTATATGTACACACACACACACACACAAGTGAAAGTGTGAAGGGGAAGGGCTTGATATTGCAGACACACTCGATACCCATCCCTAGTCATGTGGGAAGTTTAAAGGAGAGAATGTGAATCGTGTGTGTGTGTGTCTGCACTTCTCCACTGACCTGTGTGTTTGTTTGTTTGTTTGTTTGTAGGAAACTGGGGGACGGCCTGTTCCTCCAGAGCTGTGCTGAGGTTGCTGAGCTCTACCCCAAAGTCAAGTATGAGAACATCATCATTGATAACTGTTGCATGCAGGTAAGGCACTACCCTCACACAGTTCGTGAGTCTGCGTGTGTGTGTGCTTGTATGTGCGAGTGCGGGTGTGTATGTGCGAATGTGCGGGGGTGTGGGTGTGTGCACGCATGTGCACTTTTGTGTTTGTGTGTGTTGTGATGCAGGTCCCAGATTATATTTTCTTCCCACACACACACCCTGAATGTCTTGTTCACCAGCTGGTGCAGAACCCATACCAGTTTGACGTCCTGGTGATGCCCAATCTCTATGGCAACATCATCGACAACCTGGCAGCTGGGCTGGTGGGCGGAGCTGGGGTGGTTCCTGGAGAGAGCTACAGTGCAGAGTACGCCGTGTTTGAGACGGTCAGTGCCCACTCGTTTTGTTTCTACCGCTCCCTTTCTCCCTTTCTCCTTTTCTCTCTTTCCACTTTCTCTCTTTCACTCTGCAAAGTACAACATGTTTGAGACTGTCAGAGCTCAGTTTCTTTCTTACTTTCTTTCTGTTTTCTCTCTCACTCCCTCTATTTTCCTTTCCCATAATACAGTTTGCTGTTAGTATTTAATAAGATGGGCAGTAGTCTCTCTCTTTGTCCTCTCCCATGAAGTCCCTATGTAAGCATAGAGGAAAATGTAATTAATTATTCAAACTTCAGTTCTGTACACCTCTGACAGTTGAGTATTATGTTAAATGTGTGTGTGTGTGTGTGTGTGTGTGTGTGTGTGTGTGTGTGTGTGTGTGTGTGTGTGTGTGTGTGTGAGAGAGAGAGAGAGAAAATAACCTGTCTGTTTTACCATCCACAGGGGGCACGGCACCCATTTGCCCAGGCTGTGGGCAGGAACATCGCCAACCCCACCGCCATGCTGCTGAGTGCTGCCAACATGCTGCGCCACCTCAAGTCAGTGTCCACACACACACACACACACACACACACACACCACACACACACCACACACACACCACCCCTCAATCACACACAGACACACACACACACACACACACACACACACTCTGCCACCCCTCACACACACACACACATATACACACACTCTGCCATCCCTCACACAGACACACACACACACTACCACCCCTCACACACACACACTCTGCCACCCCTCACACACACACACACTCTGCCACCCCTCACACACACACACACTCTGCCACTCTTTACACACACTCTGCCACCCCTCAAACACAGTCACCTCTCTTGGTCAGGGCTACATGGGATACATTACAGAAGCGTTACGTTAAACCACATCAAAATACATTTGTCTGTTATAGACATTCCCTGCACCACAGTCACATCTGGTGTAGCCGGTTCCATTGATGACATTGGGAGCTAATTGTGGCGGCAGATGCGAGTTTGCATTACACTTCCCTACCGTGTCCTGTGTAGCTTCTCCATCAGTCTTTGGCGCCAGTCATATATACAGACAGTAAGACCAGGGACCAAGACCAACACCAACAAAAGACAAGGGAGTGTCTATAGTTCAGCGCTCACAGGCTAAATAACTACCGGTAGTGCCAATGTCAGGCATGGAAATGTAGCTGTTGGGCTTTTCCAAGTAAAAGCAATTCCAACTTTTGTGTCAATCAAACGATAAACAAATCAGCAAATGTGAAAAGGGCTCCACTCCATAGAGTGACAAAACTACAGCAATTAACAGTTTGGCATATTGTGTATGACAGATGGATAGCATGTTGAAGATTTATCAGAATGTTACAGTGTGAATGTCATTGTTATTATGTTTGCCCTCTACTGCCCTCTTTCTGCAGGTGTAGTGATCACACATACTCTTGTACTGGAGACATGGTTATTGTAGAACACTACTGGAGGCTTTAGACGCTCTGCATAGTTAACATAGACGAGTGCAGCTGTGAGACATGTGCGTTTGAGGTCAGCATGTGTGTGTAGCGTCCCCTGCTCTAACCCTGTGCTCTGCCTTCTCTTCCAGTCTGGAGTATCACTCCAACATGGTTTCCGAGGCTGTCAAAAGAGTCATCAAGCAGGGCAAGGTGAGACTTCCTTTCCCTCTGCATCCTTAACCCACACAGTTCCAGAGAATAGACTGGGCAGTGCTAGTCATTGTGATGTCATGTGCCCTGGCACAGAGGTTCCCAACCTTGAGACTGCTGAGGCCCGAATTCAATTCTGAACATGTTCCGCGTCCCACCCAGACTTTTAGCCTATATTCATAACTCTGAGACGAGAATGAGATTAAGTATTTTTCTTCATTTATTCAATGTAATTTTGTTATTCTTGTAACGTAATTATGTTATTCTTAAGAATATAGTTTTCATAAGCTGAAGGCCATAGTGTGTATTTTTCCACCTAACACCTTTAGCTGCTAGCATTACCCATAATACCAATCCAACCTCACACGCCAAATGCCAGCGATACTTCCAATTGAAGAAATATTAATTTAATATGAATTTAATTTATTTTACTGTAAATCCCTTTGGATATTTTTTACATGAGCCATTCAATCCTTTCTAGTAATCCCTCATGATGTTTTTATTATTATTACTTGAATTGGAAGGCCTCTCATGGTCCACCTGCAGTAACTTCAGGTCTACAGGTTGGAACCACTGCTCCAGCACATGTGAAACCTTAGTCAGCCGATTAGGGCACTGAAACCACTATGATGTGTGACATTGGCTTCTCCAGAGCCATTGTTCTTTCTCCATCCAGAATCCAGATTAATTAGCATCATCAGGAGGCAGATTAGAATGCCTGTGCCTGGAACATCATGTTCATTCTACTCCTTCTAATTCCCTTGTTTTAAAACCTTCCACTGACCGAAAACCTCACGGACAGCGTTTATTCAGTCAGAAGATTTAAGACTGGATTTAACTAAATCTCCATCTATTTGTCAGGGCCAGGGCTGAGCTGAGATTTCCAAGGTGTCTGGACATACGCCTGTGTTAACATGTATCAGTGTAAATGCTGCTGCTGGAGCAAGGCATCAGAACATTCAGTTCAATTCAGTTTTATTTATACAGCGCCATCAAAAAGCTAAGCGCCAGTAGTACACAACCCAGAACCCATGTTACGTTTTTAGGTTAATTGTGTTTAAGACATGGTTATCATTGGGAATTGATATGTATTGTGGTAGGTATCCTATCCTCAGCTCCAGACACCACGCTGTTCATGTTTTTCAGTCAGTGGATTTAAGAAAGAGCGAGTGTGTGTGTCTGTGTCTGTGTGTGTGTCTGTGTGTGTGCGTGCGCGTGCACGTGCTGGTGGATGGGTTATGCATGTGAGACACCCCTGTATGTACTGAGTGAGTGTATGTGTTGCTAATGCTAACTGCAGTGTTGTGTTGGCATGCCAGAAAAACACTAACATCTCTGAAGCTCTTAACTCTGCTCTCCAACACCCACCTCCGCACCACGTCCCTCCGTCTCCATAGCGATGGGATGTTTGTGTTGTCTGGGTTCTGAGGCAATGCTGTGAAGAAGCTAAGTGACATTAGGGACTGTGCATGCGTCAGGCCTACACCAGTAACCACCCTCACACCCACACACACCCGCACCCACAACACAGGAGCCGGGCTCTGTGTGCGTATGTGTGTGTGTGTGTGTGTGTGTGTGTGTGTGTGTGTGTGTGTGTGTGTGTGTGTGTGTGTGTGTGCGTATGTGTGTGTGTGTGTGTGTGTGTGTCCATGTCCATGTCCATGTCCATGGCTTCCCAGGGAATAGGAGAGGGTTGTCTTGTCTGTTTGAAGAAGTTGATGTTTGGCACAGGAAGTCAGTTTTTAAGCCGCTGCGTCCCTCAGTCTTCCACCCCTCGTTTTACACTTCGTTCCTTTCTGTGTGTGTGTGTGTGTGTGTGTGTGTGTGTGTGTGTGTGTGTGTGTGTGTGTGTGTGTGCGTGCGTGCGTGTGTGTGTGTGCATGCTTCAGGTGAAGACGCGAGACTTGGGCGGGTATGCCACTACCACTGATTTTGTGCGCGCTGTCGTGGCCAACCTCCGCCATGTTTACTGAAGACCCAAAGACACCCATCAACTCAAGCCATCCATCCACCCCCCATCCGCCCCCCCCCCCCCCCACCGGGCTGCCACCTCTCCCCCTTTCACACACCCCTGGATCACCCACTGTTCTGTTCACCCCTGGATCAGCCCCTGGGAGACTCCGACTAGGCGCAGTTCAACTAGACCATTACTCGAGAATTCAGAAGGGGGTTGAAGGACAGAAATCGGTGACGTTTTTGATCTCCCAGATGAGGGGTTCCGTGGGCTTCTCCAGAACCAGACCCCTGCAAAGCCTATGCACCCTTAGGAGCTGTAGATTGATGTTGAAATCTAAGTGAAATGTATAGGGGTACTTGTAGAACCTGACCTGCTGTGAGTATATGCAGAGGAGAACCTGAAACGGTTCTAGATAGCAGTTTTCTTAGATCCGTTCACACCCCCTACAGAGCCCAAGCACTCTTAGAGATTACAGATTGGTGTTCTAATTTAAATAAATTATGTAAGGGTTCCTTTTAGAACCTATTCTGCTATGAGTGTATGCCCAGGAGAACCTTAAACAGTTTTAGATAGCGGTTTTCTATTTAAAGACTTTAGAGATTGTTCCTGTGTCTGTGGATCAAGCTCTGATGGGTACTCTGATAAAGTCACTGCTCTCTGCTCTCATTCTGTCCATTTCCTCTCTCTCTCTCTCTCTCTTTCTCTCTCTCTCTCTCTCTCTCTCTCTCTCTCTCTCTCTCTCTCTCTCTCTCTCTCTCTCTCTGTCCCTGTTCCTGTCCCTCTCCTTTGCTTATCTTTGCTGCTTGTGACCCTTCCTCCTGAGACTCCTGTGCCAGGGGTCTCTCTCTCTCTCTCTCTGTGGTGTTGTCAGATACTGCCCTGGTATTTCACTGGTGAGGCAGATAGATTTCTGCTCTGGTTGTGTGTGTGTGTGTGTGTGTGTGTGTGTGTGTGTGTGTGTGTGTGTGTGTGTGTGTGTGTGTGTGTGTGTGTGTGTGTGTGTGTGTGTGCGCGCGCGTGTGTCATAGTGAATGGAACGGAAGAGCAAAGCCAGTGCTGTGATCCCAGATTCCACTGCCACTGTAAAAGATCTTATCTGCAGTCTGTCTTTTCCTGGACCAGACAGTCAGACGTACTGCAGCTCCTAATATTCAGTCTGTTCTGTGTGTGTGTGTGTGTGTGTGTGTGTCTTTGTGTCTTATCTAGCCTCGCTTTAAGTTTTGACCATGTCTTGTTTTTGTCTTCTTTCTCCCCACTATTTCAGAGAGTTATGATTTATCTATTTATGTACCCCCCCATTATCTTTTCTACCTCTACTCAGGGCAACACACTCCCAGCATCTTCCAGATGATCTTTCTTTCTCTCTCTCTCTCTTTCTTTTTCTCTGTATTGGTCATTCCTGTGCTACCTCTGGTCAGTTCTGGCTTTCCTGAGCCATTGAGAGTTTACTGTCCGTTACACAGAGCTGAGCTTTCATACCAGAGCTCTGATCTTCCACACACCAGCCATCACTAGTCCAGTCACTGGACAGCCAGCCAATGACCAGTAACCAATCAAATGACTCAGTATTAACTGTTGCCATAGAAACTCCTATAGAACATTTGCAACTTGTGAGGACTGATTCTGATTGGACAGCAGCTGGTCCAATCAAGTGAAGTGCTCTGTAGATACAGTGGAGCGGTTGTCATCTGTTGATGGTGTTTCCCGCTGTGCTGCAATGCTAAGGGAACATTTACATCTGTGATATTGCTGCAGGCTAATGCGTTAGCATTTGTGCTTTGATAGACTACTTCTGTCTTAAACTGATCACTTTTTGTCTTTTTGTTAAAACGGTTTCCTGTGTTGGGTCATGTGTGGTGTAGGGGGTTCACTGGTATCCTAGTGGTTGGGAGACATCACTGTACAGAGGCAACAACAATCATGGGTCTCTCACACACACACACACACACACAGTCATCTCCAGTACACAGCTAGTGTTGTTTATGCTGTTGTTAATGCCATATCATGCTGCTGAACAGTCAAATAAACAATGAATTAACAATGCCTGATGCATCAGTGTGTTTGTGTGTGTGTGTGTGTGTATACATACCTCTGTCCAAACATGAGTGTAGATTTGGTGTTGGCCTCTGAACACTGAGGGGGAGCTGTGAGTGTGTGTACCTCTGTCCAAACATGAGTGTAGATTTGGTATCAGCCTCATTGAACACTGAGTTTGTGTGTGTGTGCGTGCTACTGACATAATCAAATGAGTTTCTGTCTGACTACGAGCTGCTCTGACGTCAAAGTGTGCGCATGGCTGGAAGCTCTTCTGATTGTGGTCTGGGAAAATAACATAATGTCAGTATATTGATTTCAACTTGTGATAGCTTAGTCCTGGACCAAGCCTAGGGTAGTTGAAGTTGGAACTGTGCTGAAGTAAATGTCCAATTTTCTAGATTCACAGAAAATCAGGAACTATAAAGTACTTGTACTAATGTAATGGAGCTGTTAGCTGTGTGTGTGTGTGTGTGTGTGTGTGTGTTTGCGTGTGTGTTTGCACAGGTGAATCAGGTGGGTGTGTGGGGTTGTGTGAATAGAAGGATGCATCAGTGTGTGTGTGTGTGTGTGTGTGTGTGCGCGTGCGCGCGCGCGCACAGGCACCTTTTGTGTATTACACAATGCCTGGTGTTGAGAGAGCGGTCAAGTATGAACTCTGTGTGTATGTGTGTGTTACACTACTGCCAGGTGTGTAATAAAACTGTTTTCCCTGGGACAGGTGCGCACAGGTGACCTGGGAGGCTACGCCACCAGCGATGAGTTTACTCGTGCCGTTATCGCCAACCTCACTGTCTGATCTTCTGCCGGGACCTACAGCACCGGAAGAAACACTCCCTGACGTGCGCACACACACACATACATATATATATACATACATACATTGACACACGCATACATATTCACACCAACCCAGGGCTCTTGTTTGGATGTCCCTTCAGTACGAGCACAAAGTTCAGCAGCAGCAGTAGTTTGTTAACAGGGTTGGAACAAACATCATTCACATTCCATCCAACTGTATTCTCTCTGGTGATTGCCGCTGAACAAAGAACTAATTTGAAATATATATAGAGAGAGAGAGAGAGAGAGAGAAAGATGTGATATGTTGTGTATGTATTTATTCTGCTATTTATATGCTTATAGAGTTTATGCCACATTAATTCATTTGTGAAAATAAAGGAACTTGCGTGGAACAACTGAGATTTCGCTTTTCTCTTGCGTCAAGAGGTGTGAAATGGAATGAATGGAACTGAACAATGGGCCTCATTCACCAACCGTTCTTACGAGGAAATTTGTTCTTAAATCCCACTGGTGCCGTTTTCAAGATTTTGGAATTACCAGTGTTTTGTTCATAGATTAAAAAAACTACACACACCCTCGCCAAAAAGAACATTTAAATTGACTTGCGCAAAATAATTGGTTGTTTCATTTTCATCAATACTGCAGCCGTAAAATATTGCATGCATTCAAACTGAGACCATAAAAACAAGGCCAGTTGTCTTGTATTCATAATATGAGCAACTGAGTGATGATAAGGCATTGTAAGGGTGACACTGTAAGAATGCAAATTTGTCATCGGTAAACACAGAAAGAGGAAATAAAGAAACCACAACCAGATGAGACAGAGGCGCTTTATGAATTCATATTTTCTGTCAGGAAATGGGAGTGTCAAACCTTAAACGCGAATGATTGACTTAACTGAGCGCCACACTTTATCTTGTATTACAGACTACTACATGACAAACCACAGTCAGTACTGCTTACTGAGAAAGTCAAGATAAACAGCTGGATAATCCTTTCCCCAAAAAAGTCTTTCCTTGGTGAATTCAACGGCGACATAACTGACAGGATTATTCCTCACCAATGCCAAGTGCCCAAATCAATGGCCAACTCTCTAATTAACATACAAACCTAACGAGACCTGCGGACAAAGTGGCCTTCAATTCTTGACAATCATCCTCCTCCAGCAGGTTTCCAGCTCAGTCACCTTTTGCCTTTGAGTTTGTTCAGAATGCCTGTCATTTCAGTCTTTTCGAATTTTTTATCACTTGGAAATAGATGACATTTTGAGTAGCAGCGGTTTGAGTCTTTTTGTATGTATTGTATGTGTTGCCCTAATACATAATTATGCCACGGGGGTACAATTTATTGATGAAGAATAGGGCCATTTAAAGAGTGGCATTAGATCCGGAATGCCGTCCTGCTGACACACAACCACATGAGATGCCCCGGGACACACGAGTCATTGTCAACATTGTTGAGGACACAACAATTGATGATGTTCTGTCAGGAATGCATCCGGGCTGAAAAAGTTCACCTCGTTTTAGATGTGTTAACGTCAAAAACATTGGATGTTTTAGGTTAGGTAAGACTATCTGTGCAACGCATTTACAAATTGTACAATGGAGGCTATTTTGCATGAATTCATCTTAATCTGTGCCTTGTGCCGTGGCCTTCGGCGAGTAATTAGCCACCAGATGGCAGTATGCATGTGTGAAGGGCGTGACGCCTGTGCGCTTCTTTTGTTGATCCCGCTTTCCTCGTGCGCTTCCCGCTCCACCGCCAGATGTCGCGCGGCACCGTCCGGGGGGCGGGGCCTGTCCCGGGAACGCACTGCTTCCCATTCCAAGCGCAGAGACACAACATGGCGGAGTAGGAGAGGCGGCCGAAGCGCCCGGATACAGCGAGTAAAAAGCGCAGGAGACTCGCTAAATGTGCCCCATTGGAGAACAAGAATTTCGTCTGTCTGTCAGGGAGAGCCCAGAAAACTTTGCGGATTTTGGGACTTCTCTTTGACATGTAATTTGGGGGCCAAAAGCCAAAGATCTATCACCCCTCTCCAAATTGGCCGTCTGCACGGGATCATTCCAGTTTCCCAGGCCCCCCACCCCGCACACACTCTCGGTTCTTGGGGTGTGTAGAGAGAGGGGCAGGGGAACAGACCGTGGAGAAAAAGGAAAAGAATTGCACTTTTCTGAAATATAAAGCTACACATTTTGAGAGGAGAGTCGCGGTGAGTGACTTTTTGGATTGCTTGCTCTTATCATGAAAAAAAAGTCTGCTTCTGGTTCGTTTCACATTTTGTTGTAACGTTACACTCCGGATAATACAAATAACCAAACCAGCCAGGTTTTGTGACGCCTTAACCCGTTAGCCTAAGCGACTCAAGGCAGAACCTTTGATCTGCAAGGAGGCTGAAGTCACAGGAAAATGCGAAAAGGATTTTATGTAACGCTCTCTTGGTTATCTTGCGAGCGCATTCAATTACGTTTCGAGCGACATGAACATTCAACAGAACTAGCTGGGAGGCAGGGAGGGAAAATTAGTGCGGGGGGCTGGCTAGAGGAGGGGGGAGAGGAAGGGAGAGAGACCATACCTTTTATTGGAAGTCAGGCAGATGGTAAGCTAAAACGTGTGCGTGTTCTGTGAATGCTTTCACTGCAGTTCACAATACACAACGAAAACAATCGGCGTCCAGTGCGTTCGAGTCGCGTTGGGCTACCTGACTGAAAGTAACATATTGATCAGCGCTTTGTTGGGAGCTACATGTTTCGAGAGGGTGGGGAAGGGGTGATTTGGGGGCTTTGTGGGACGATAGGCCAGGAATTAGGTCGTTCAGACACTCAGCCGTTCCCTATCAAATCAAAACAGTTGGATATACAGTTCCCATTGTTTCCGCAGTGAACATCGCCAGTCGTTGGTGTGTTCGTTTCCTCACACTCACACAGTTCAATACTTTGCCTGTCTAATCCACAACGCAGTCTTCTCTCCAAACACTGGAAATTTCCTGTTCGGCAGCTATGCGTACACAACTGGAGCTAAACACAACTGATTTTTGTAACTGTCTACTTTATCATCCAGCTGCATCGACGAGGTTGTCGACATATGTGTTTCATAAGGTTTTGACCAGAGATCTCTGTTGGTTTTGCAGACTTGATGGAGTTGTACCTTTAATATAAAGTTGTACCTTTAACATAAAGTCCTTTCCTGATGGGTAGCAAATTCTTCTAATTTCAAACATTGTGTCGGAATTCGGAAACAGACGTGGTGACATTTTTTGCTTCGAACGATTAAGTTAACATGAGCAGTCCGTTGATGCGTCCTTAAGCTTAAGTGGGCCTAGGCCATGTTTTTGCGCAAATAACGTAAACTCAGTCGAGGGGTAAAATATTATCAAGACCCAACAGCACAAGCGCCTCAGGACCAACAGGGTGCCGTTCCACATTTACATAAAAACTCAGGAAATGGAGCTAAAGTCAGTCGGTAGGGAATAGTAGTGCCGCTGTTCGTGAATGTTTAAAGACCAGGCAGTTGCATAGATACAGTAAAATGTTGCTGTAATAAATTATTATAAGTAAATATCAGTCTTCTACACTAGCATACAGTCCCATACAGTAACATAATTTCCTTTTAGGGGGGGGTTAAGCATAGGCTCTAACTGTGTCATTGAGGACATTTGAAGTGATGTGTGGGGCCACTGTGTCAGAAGTCCTACTAGTCTACTATGTGGCTGTGTCACTGATAATGTAAGCCATGCAGATGTGAGATCAGAGGACTGTGTGTGATACTTAAATTGGGTACATTTGAAGCTGTGGATTTGATTCAGAGTAAGGACTTTGATGTTTGATTCAGTGGGGGTTTTATCAGTACCAGAGTCTGGTGGTGGTGTAAAATTGACTCGGTTGGTTCAGATTATCCTCTGATTGGCATAACAGGCGCTAGGCAGATCAGTGTGAAGTGCCTTATGCTAGTCTATATCCAGAATCCAGATCAGAGTTCTCTTACCTCATAGGCCCAGACCACTCAGCTTATTGAAGCATGTAGTCTGTATGCCCTTATCAGGGGAGAGCATATAGCCTCACTTGATGCTAAGGACGCAAAGAAGTCCTGCACTAAATGGGCCCCATTACATTTCAGTCATTCAGCTTTCCACCTGTGTAGACACCAATCTTATTTCCCTGGGTTGGTTTTACTGTCACCGTTTTAATCATTTGCTACTCTGGTTGGTGATTCATAATTTTCAGAATCCAAAACCCGCTGTTTGTTTTGTTGCATGTGCTGAATGGTGATTAACTAGCATGACTAGTGGCCTGTGCAGTCTGTTCCTCAGCCCGTACTGTGATGTAAGCAGGACAGTGTGATGTGATGAGACTGTGGTGGTGTGCTGGGGTACACGGCAGGACACTTTAGTTAGTGTGGTCACAGCTTCATGTCCATTATTTCTACAGCAAAACAGACCTGAATTGGCACAGATGGAAAAAAAACTGAAATAATAACAGTGAAAGAGACTGAAACATCAGCACAATATCCATGTATCAGATATGGCTGAAATATGTTTGGTCCATGTTTAGTCTATGGTGGGCTGCCATAGTCTAGTCAATGTATGGGAGTTGCTGCTGGAGTTTGAGAAGATCATTTGAGTTGTGCTGCAGTAGTGATAATGCAGGTCAGGCTCTTGAGTTAGAAGTTGAGTGGTTCTCCTCACTTCTGGTTCATCACCCCCAGAGGAGAGGAGAGGAGAGGAGAGGAGAGAGGGACGGGCGGGCAGCGTAGGGAGCGCCCCCAGCTGGCGAGTGTATGGCACGGCCTCAGTGGCTCATGGGAAGAGGGGTGGGTCTCAGTGCTCATCACAGAGGGAGCAGAGAGAGAGAGAGAGAATTACTGAAGTAAATAAATACATCAAATGAAATAAAATCACAGATAGAGGCGGCTTCAGATGTCTGCATGTGGACGTTGTCTCTGATCCTTGGTGACATGAGCAGAGTTGTGACAGCACTGGAGAACAGAGGAGAGGGGAGGGGAGGGGAGGAGAGCAGAGGAGACGAGACGAGACGGCCCAGCAGGAAGTCAGCCGGCAGTTCAGCCGTCCTTATCGCGGCGGCGTACAGGGACCACACCCACCCCTGGAGGACCCCAAAGCCAGAGAACACACACACACACACACACCTCAAATACATATGACTCGACCTCCCCAAAGACAGACACACACACACCCCTCAAATACATATGAATAGACCTCCCCAAAGACACACACACACATCCATACATCCATACACCCATACACAATCCATACATCCCACCCAGTGGAAGCAGAAGTGAATGGAAGCATGCCGGCATTCAGACAGGGTCACATTAAGGCAGGGAAAATTTAGAATGATTTCAAGGTCATTGCACTGATGGGAGGCTCACATAGAACACAATTATCAACATTATCACCTTATGTTTTGGGGAACGGTGTGTGTGTGTGTGTGTGTGTGTGTGTGTGTGTGTGTGTGTGTGTTAGAGAGATATATCCCCTCATAGGAACCAGTGTGGCTAGTGACACTCTTGGGCCCATTCGGATCATTTGGAGGAATTCGAGCAGAGAATGACTTTGACTTTAGGAATGTTCTTTAAGAGATTGAATAACTGGTTGATTAATCAGGTCTGCCCAGCCCATTTGGCTCTCCCATTCGGCTGCTCGTGCCTGAGCCTGTAGTCGCTCCTTCCTGGGCACGTTTACCAGTCTGGTTGCGTAAGCCGACAGGCCGTTTGGCAACTTGGAGATATTTAGAAGACGCCCTCGCACTAACGCCTAGTAATTAGCCTTGATGCGCATGAAGCACCGCAGAGCACTGCAGGCTCACAGGTTACTGGATTGGTGAGAGCCAGTGCACACACACACACACACATACACACCAAAACACCATACATTTAAACCCACACACCATACACTTTCTCTCTCTCACACACACACACACACCATACACTGTAACAAACACTCCAAAACAACATACATTTAAACCCTGACACCACAGACTTTGTCTCACACACAAATCAGTATACCATATACTTAAACACACAAATACCATACACTTTAACACTGACACACACTCACACATCACTCAAGCACACACCCACTCATTCTCATACACACACACTCACATACAACCATGTTTGGTGAGCCTGTTGATGGGTTTTCGGTAGGAAGACTGCAAGCCTCATGTCGGAGACTGCACAGGCATGCCATGATTTGGACAGAGCTGTACTCATGCTTCAGAAATGCAGCTGTAGTAGGGAACTCCGTGAAAGTGTGTGTGTGTGTGTGTGTGTGTGAGCGAGCGAGTGGCACAGGATCAACTTTAATGTCAGATGTATTAAAAATACAATGAAACGCTTATGCTGTCTAGAACACACCCTGTGTGTGTGTGTGTCATGTGTCATATGTCTATGTGGCACGTGTGTGTTTGGTTGTGTATGTCAAGACTAAGTGGGCTATAAGTTATGTAGGGGTTTAATGATATCCTATGTGTGTTAGGCTAGTTGACTGTGTTCTAGTACAGTAATGATGTCCTGTGTGTGTTAGACTAGTTGACTGTGTTCTAGTACAGTAATGATGTCCTGTGTGTGTTAGACTAGTTGACTGTGTTCTAGTACAGCAGTGATGTAGGGCTCTATGAAATCTGTTTTATATTTTCACAGGTCATGCTCTGTGCCCTCAGCCTAGACCAGACATACAGTAGCCCATCAATCTATACAGATCTAAAATAAGCATCCTGAATTTAGTAGTGTAGGACTGCATATAATGTGATTTGGAAAGCAGTCAATGTTTTCAATGATGGATTTTTCACAAAAAGGTTTTCAGTGTAAGTATGTACATCAGAGGGAAATGTTTCAGTGCTTTTTCCATGAACATTTGCAAGAATCTGTGTCGATGTGAGTGTGAGTGAACATCATTTAAATAGGTTATTGATACAGGTATAGGCAGCGGTTTCACCTTCTCTCATGCAGATGAACAGAATCACTCACTCACTCACTCACTCACTCACTCACTCAATGAGGCTGGGCCCTCCCTCTGCGCCAGAGTGTGTGTGTCTACTAGTATGTTTTATCACACAAAATTAGCTAGCTAAACAATTAGTTCTTGATCAAGAAAACTTTCCTTCTGTTTCCTTTTCTTCCAGTTCTTTGAGAGCCAGTGCCTTGTCAGGAGGAAGGCTTGGCCACGCCTGTAGAAATGTTGCACATAGCAGGTTGCCTGTTTGAACTCACATGGTAAACGTATGTGATGGTTAGTGTACAGTGTTATAGTACAGCAGTGATGTCATGTGTGCGTTAGACTGGGTTACGGTGTTCTAGTACAGTAAAGATGTCCTGTGTGTGTGTGTGTGTGTGTGTGTGTGTGTGTGTGTGCGCTAGGCTAGTTTACAGTGTTACAGTACAGTTAGTGCGGGTTGAAGAGTCATAATTTTGGCTTCTCTGTTGAAGGAGTATCCATCCTTAAGCCAAGGAGACATAGCAGTGTGTGTGTGTGTGTGTGTGTGCGTGTGTGTGTGTGTGTGTGTGTGTGTGTGTGTGCGTGTGTGTGCGTGTGCGTATGTGTGTGTGTGCTTGCGTATGT
Source organism: Tenualosa ilisha (assembly GCA_015244755.2). Classification (NCBI taxonomy): domain Eukaryota; kingdom Metazoa; phylum Chordata; class Actinopteri; order Clupeiformes; family Clupeidae; genus Tenualosa; species Tenualosa ilisha. Next base: position 365,646 of record PYXC01000137.1, on the reverse strand, counting down.
GTGTGTGTGCGCGCGCATGCACGCACTAATTGCATAGCTTGTTATGGGAAATAGACTCTGTGGGTGTGTGTATGGATGGGTAAGTGTGAACGTGTGTGTGTGTGTGTGTGTGTGTGTGTGGTGCATGCAGAACGCCGTTCTCGAAATCTCCCTCTTGCCTCACCCTTCGGCCACTAGGGAAAATTTTGGGGGTGGTGTGTGCGCGCGCGTGCGTGTGCGCGTGCATGAGGCTGTGTAAAACTTGGAAGTCCAGGCAGCTACAGACTCTGTTGCCTCCCTCAGGCTCCGCCCATGTCTGAGCAGTCGGCCAATCCCAGCAGGCCCTCTGCCCTGCAGAGTGACGGCGTTGTTAGCCGTGAGGCGTGAGGCTGCCTGTTCGTTCGCTCGCTCGCTCGCTCGCTCGCCTGCCCGCCCGATCTGCGCCGTCACTGACCGCACAAATACCTCGGCTGTCGAACTCCAGTGACTGACTGACTGTGATTGGTCCGGAGAAGTACTGACCGTTTTGATTGGTTCAGAGAAGTTCTGGGTTAAACGCTGCGAGACACAGCTCAGCGATCAACTGGCTTTTTATTCACAGCATCACCAACAAACAATGGATCTGTGCCAAACTCTGCAGGCACAGAGCTGTGTGTGTGCGTGTATT
>PYXC01000137.1:350000-360000 GCA_015244755.2 Tenualosa ilisha | reverse complement strand
CTGTGTCTGTCTGTGTGTGTGTGTATGTGTGTGTTTGAGAGGGTGGGCGGGCGTGTGTGACTCGTGTGTGAAGTGGTGTTACACACTGCACAATCAGCTGGTGTTAATAGTAGTGGTATTTGGAGCCTCTGGTAGAAAGAGATACTCCTCTCCTGACCCAGTATCACTGAGAGTGTGTTGTGTTCTTCTCCTGAGAGTGTGTTGTGCTCTTCCCCTGAGAGTGTGTTGTGTTCTTCTCCTGAGAGTGTGTTGTGTTCTTTCATTGAGAGTGTGTTGTGTTCTTCCATTGAGAGTGTGTTGTGTTCTTCTCCTGAGAGTGTGTTGTGTTCTTCTCCTGAGAGTGTGTTGTGTTCTTCTCCTGAGAGTGTGTTGTGTTCTTCTCCTGAGAGTGTGTTGTGTTCTTCCACTGAGAGTGTGTGGTGTTCCTCCACTGAGAGTGTGTGGTGTTCTTCCCCTGAGAGTGTGTTGTGTTCTTCCATTGAGAGTGTGTTGGGCTCTTCCTTTGGATGCATCAGTCCTTGTTGCCTCACCTCCTCATTGTTCAAGTTATCAGCTGAAAAAAACAGAATCCTGAACCCAAACGTGTGTGTGTGTGTGTGTGTGTGTGTGTGTGTGTGTGTGTGTGTGTGTGCGTGCGCGCGTGCGCGTGCGTGCGTGTGTGTGTGCGTGTGTTGGACCCACAGTGACGTTTCTAAATAAAACATCTGCACAGCTTGTTAGCACGGCAGAGCTGCTAAATTTAAGATTTGGGTTAAAGCTTGGGTGCCACTGCTGATGTTGATGCAGACGTTGGCACTGATGCCGTGCTGTTTCTGCCAAGATGCTGTCTGTGCCATCCTACCAAAGATGCCCAGCTCTCTGTGCAGTGATCCTGTCTGTGCCATGTCTTGTGCCCAGCACATGCCATGAAGCTGTCTGTCCTACCAAAGGTGCCCAGCTATCTGTGCAGTGATCCTGTCTGTGCCACACAGGACAAAGGGAGGCCCGGTCAGCAGAGAGGCTGTTGACTAACTGCCCTGAGTTTTGCAAGAGGAAGTTGTTGCAGATTATGCCACCTCTTGTGCAAGAGTGTGTGTGTGTGTGTGTGTGTGTGTGTGTGTGTGTGTGCTGGGTCTTTGGAAGGTCTCCGGTTCCATGCACGGAAAGCAGACTGGCTCCTGTAGAAAGTGCGAACAAGGTGCTGCCTCTCACAGTAAGTGTGTGTGTGTGTGTGTGTGTGTGTGTTTGTGTGTGTGTGTGTGTGTGTGTGTGTGTGTGTGTGTGTGTGTGTGTGTGTGTGTGTGTGTGTGTGTGTGTGTGTGTGTGTGTGTGTGTTTTGAGTCGCTTCGGGCAATGGAGGTGGAGAGAGTGAACAGACACACGCATGCACACATACATTCACTCACCATGCTTTTCTTTTGCTTAAGACTGTGTGTGTATGTGTGGGTGTGTGAGAGTGCGTGCACACACACACACACACACACACACACACACACACACACACACACACACACACACACACACACACACCCAAGCGAGGGGTTTTAAATTAGTCATGACCCCTGCTCTTCCTCTGCTGTGGGAACACGGCCTTTCAGTGCAGGAAAGTGGAAGAGGACTTTTGTCATCTCCCAGCCTGCCTACCCACCCAAAGCAGAGGAAAGAGGGAGAAAAGGGAGTGTGTGTGTGTGTGTGTGTGTGTGTGTGAGTAAGAGAGAGAGAGAGAGAAAGAAAGAAAGAGAGTGTGTGTGTGAGACAGAGAGAGAGAATGTGTGAGAGAGAACGAGAGAGATGGCGTGTGTGTGTGTGTGTGTGTGTGTGTGAGAGAGCGAGCTTTACCACTTAACTGAGGTGGCCACCAGTACACACTGTCATAGGCTACAGCTACTCGGCGTGCTTTGGGCTGGTGAGGAGAGAGACTGGCTCAAGTGGATGTCAGGAGGAAATTTATTTATGGAGCTTGCTCCACAAACACACACACACACACACACACACAGACACACACACAAATATACACACACACACACAAATACACACACCATCTCCATCTGCCTCTGCTCTGTCCTCATGTCCCCTGTCGTTGCCTTTGACATTTTTAGCATTTTAGTAGTTCTGCTCAGTGAGCTGCATAACCTAACATGAGCAGCACTGAGTGACTCACCAGAACAGCACCCGCTCAAAGGGGCCTCTCATCTCGTCTCGGCCGGGAAGAATCAGCAACCAGGCCAAGGAGAGAGAGTGAGAGTCGTGATTGTATTCAAATAACTGCCATTAAATTAAATAATTGAAAAGCATATTATGTTCTTTATAGGTGAAAACTGTAACGGGGGATGTGTAGGTTTAAGCAAAAAAAGTGCTGTTAATTTTTTAGAATGCATATTACATGTATGCATGTAGCAGACGTATATGACTCCCTGTTCTTATTCTTGTGAGAGAACTCTAGGCAGAGGTGTTGCAGGTGGTTCTGTGTTCCTCTGAGCCGGTTCTACGGCAGAGAGATGGCCTAGATTTGGCTCTAGATCTATCTAGGTAGTGTGCTGGTCGGAGGAGCCTCACACTCCGAGGGAACCATTGAGCCACAGGAGGGCCAAACAAGAGGTGTGTGTGTGTGTGTGTGTGTGTGTGTGTGTGTGTGAGTGAGAAGGTTGGATTGGTCAGTGAATATTTCCCCCTCACCAGGATCAGGGTGAGATGAGGGTCAGATCGTCTATCAGAGCCCGTCAGTGTGATCCAGAGCTGTGGCTTTAAGGGGCCTAGTGGGAGGGTTAGTGCTCCTCTGTCATGGACAAGGTGATGACATCATGTCAGTTTTAGGGCACTTCACTGGCAGGCAGGGAGGATGTGCCTGGGGGATGTAGTGCATTCTTGTGCCACATTAGTAATCAGTCAGGTCAGAAATTAGCCATCAGGCAGGTCATGGGAAAGGGGCCTTATCTGTGTCAGTATCACAGGTTTCCTGGTCTGGCTTGTGGCCCACCAATGACAGGTGGGAATCAGAGAATGTTCTGGAACAAAGGTGATTCTAGAATCCTGCTAGACAGCCACATCCTCCTGCTCAGTGAGGCAAATGAGATCAGCCTCCTTTCTAAATGCATTTCTCCCTCTCAGTGATTGATATGTTCTCTTCTGATGTCTCAGGTGACACACAGAGTCTCCCTAGAGTATGAAGCTCTCTGTGCCAGTTTCCTAGTTTTCCAGTCAGATGAAGATCCCGAGGGATCAAGACGTTGCCACTCTTTCAGATTAAATAAAAGCTGAAGATAAAACTTCCGAGCTACAACAGGGTGCGGCCCATCTACCTCTGCCATCTCACTCTGCAGTTTCCCAGCGCAGAAAAGCCAGTGGCGATCGGAGCGCATCTGAAGTCGGACTTCTGTGACTTTAGTGGTTTAAATGCACTCTAATGATGTCTTACAGAGTGATACAAAGGCGCTCCAGAGTCAAACTCCAGCCCCCACAGACAGTGGAGATTGGACCCCTAGTAGAGTCGGACTTTAGTGATGTTAGGGATTTCAGTTCTCTCTTATGTGGCATATAGCTTCACCAGAATCACTCTCCTTGTGCCAGTTTCACAACGTCAGCCCACAGCAGCGGAAAACTGAAACAAGTCTGGAGCTAGACGGTAGTGATTTTAAGTTTTGTCTCAGGTCACACGTAGTTTCTCCACAATCTCTCCCTGGGCCTCTCTGACAGTATTAGTACAGAACTGGCTGCTCAGAGTAGAGCAGGTCTTGAGTCAGACTCGAGTCCCAATAGCACTAGTTTCACAGCTATAGCACCACAGACAGCAGCTTAGACTGGACCGCAGCTACAGCCCACAGACGGCAGCTCAGACTGAATCAGTGTGTTCTGGTTCGGCCCTGATCCAGTACAGTCGGGCCAGTCACAGTGAGCAGTGGTGGCTGGCAGCCGTGACATAATGTAGGCCTGATACACACGCATACACACACACACACACACTTCTCTTAATGGGCTAAATTACATTTGGCCTCCATCGTCTTGGATTGGGCTATCAACTGAGTTTCCCAAACGAGGTGTGAAATTGGCGTTTGTTGTCTAAATGTGCAGTCAAAACACAACTAAGGAGGAGGAGGGTGCGTCGGAGAGTGCACAAAGGCAGCCGCACTGATTAGATTTAGAGGTGGTGTCAGAGAAGAGAGATCTGTTTGGGGCCGGGAAGTTCCACAGCGCTCTCTGCTACTAGTAGCACTGACGGAAGATTAGATCACATCAGAGCACCTGCACGCTTTTTCTTCTGATTTTAAACTGAAGGTTCAGCAGATAAAAGATTTAAACTGCAGATTCTTCCAATTTTAAACTGTAGATACTTCAGCTTTTAAACTGAAAAATTATTCTGAAGTACAGAAAACAATGTTGCTTTAAGTTAATCCCCCTAAAACTCAAACATCAAAAACAACAAAATTGAAATCAACAGAATGCACGCTGTGCCAGTGTGTCAGTTTATGGACACATGTTGGACAGAATACAAACACCTTCATCCTGCTGTCTAACTCTGTGTACGTTAAGGCATAAACATAGTGCTCCCTTGAGAGTGTTAGGCTACATTCGTAAACTACGTGAGAACTGTTCTACTTACATTTGTGTGTGTCAGATTCAAGTCCGACCCGAGGTCATTTCTCGTTTTTCCCCCATCTCTCTCTCCCACTCATTTCCTGTCACTCTCTACTGTCCTATCAAAATAAAGGCAAAGAAAAATATATATGTTGAGTGTGTCGTTTCAGCAAAACCAGTGACGGGGATTCGTCTGCCACTGGTGACTTATTTTAGGATATTTAAGTTTGTAGGCTAGTTGGAGCAGACTTCATAAATGGCCTTTTACTTGAGTTGTAAAGGCATGAGTGTGTTGAGTTTAAGGCTATGTAATTGTGTGAATAGTTTGAAAAGGTTTCTAAAGCCCCCCCCCCATCTTTATTACCTGGATGGTATCTTCTAAAACATGTAAAGTTTCTCTCAGGTATGAATTGAATTTGATATTGTATTTCTCTTCTGTCCTTACTCCATATCATTGAAAGGCCCCATGTTTTCTCTCTTGATGAAGATCTACTGACCAATCAAGCAGCAGTGTTGCATAATGGCACATGAAAGAATTTGGGATCTTTTGTGGTGACTTCTTAGAGAGAGAGATGGGGGGGGTGAGGAGGAGAGAGATAAGAGGTCCAGATCAAGAGGAGAGGTCACGGACAGGTCACCAGAGAGATTGAAAGGGAGAGGGATTGTTTGAGAGAGTTTGCAAAGAGATCAGGAGAGATTGAGAGGGACATTGAGAGATAGGCTAGATAGCAAGAGAGAGAGAGAGAAAGATTAAGAGAAGGGTTGGTCTCAGTGTTGCATAAGAGAGGAAGGCGGGTGGGGTAGGATAGGTGGGGAAGCCCGGTCAGTGTCTCGTTGTCTCGCGGTCTCGCGGTCAGCTACAGCCATGATAAGAGGCAGACGTTTGGGATTACCCAGGAGTCAAGGCCAGGGGATTAGGAGTGGGATTATGACAGCAACAGCACTGAGGCCCTCAGCCATTCGGTACTGAGACCGCAGCTTAGATTAACGTCAGTCAAGCAGAGTAGAGTAGAGTAGGGAGACCGCTAATGTTTCCTCTGTAGGCTGGCAGGACCCCAAACTCACAGGCCCTCAAGTGTCAAGTGCTTTTATTTGTCACACACACTGTACATGTACTGCAGTGAAATGGAAAGGTTGTTTACTCTCTACTGCACAGAAAAAGCAAGCCTGCAGCAGTACACAGGCCTTGAACCCTCTCAACCCTAAGCCAAGTACAGACTACACCATTTTAGAAAGGATTTCCAGGTCAGAGGGTCGGCTTGGAAGTCACAGGTAAACAGCTTGCCTCGTAGGTTAATCGGCAGAGAACAGGTCAGATGTCAACTACTCTCAGACGCAATTAATGGCAATCGCAGCCTTGACGCAAATTGTCAGGGAATATCTAGCATGCCAAATATCTGGAGAAATTGTTTGCAACTACATTGGGAGCAATCAAAACTAATCTACTCTACATAGTCTTCCACTAATAATTCTCGAGATCATTGTATAACAGTAATCAATAATGCTCGAAATCATTGTATAACACAAGTAGAAAATCCATTGGAATATTGCCATTGGACTACAAGCTGCTTGTACATTTAAGTAGATTGTGACAATGTCTTGTGGAGTAGAAAGTTTAACTTTAAAGTGTCATGTCTCACCAACAAGGAAAATTCCAAGTTTGCACATCCATCCACCAACAAATGTTGATAAATGTTGATAAAAGTTGATGAATGGTGATGAATGGTGATGAATGTTGATGTTGGTGACTACATGCTTGTGAGTCAAGGTGATTTAAGTAGTTTCGACTCATCGCAGCATTCACACCTCTGCAGGTAGCATAGCCTATGTAAGGGCTGTAGCCTACTGATAAACTTAGAGATATTTCCGTTCACATGCTGAATGGGCTACTCTAGATAAATCAATATGTATGGTGATGTGATCAATGTGTATGGTGATGAGTTCACAAAAATGAGAATGTATTTTTCGTAATATAGATTGACTGCAGACATAAACTACAACCTAACAAATTAGGCTACTCACAGACAGGTTGTTTGGGAGAGCGTTAACTACGTGCATCAACAAATATGATAGGCTTGGCTGGGGTTTTCTCCGGGTGAGGCATCATGTAATGGGAATACATAGGTCACAGGTCAGGCGTAAGGCTGAGATAGGCTCCCTATCGCAAAAATGTAAGTGGCTTATTTGAACACGGATCATGGCTGATATGAAGTAATATGTACACAGCTCAAGAGTGTGCATACACTGGGCCCATGGTCCGATGTCTGATAGTGTTAGGATGGGCCCAACAGCAAGTGTGTACGGTTTATCTGTGTCCTTCGCATCTGTATGATCTGTGTGTGTGTGTGTGTGTGTGTGTGTGTGTGTGTGTGTGTGTGTGTGTGTGTGTGTGTGTGTGTGTGTGTGTGTGTGTGCGTTTGAGTGTGAACTTGGTGGCCTTGGCTGCTCTACTCCTGAGATCGAATGTGGTGTTTGTCATCATACCGAGAGTCTTTAGGCGGGTAACAGAGAGTTTGGGCTCTGGGTGTTTTACAGTGGATCCTTTGTGTGTCCACACACACACACACACACTATCACATTAGAGCTACTCCCTCTTCCTGTTTTGGTTGACTTGGGTAGAGTATGTATATGTTTGTGTGTGTGTATATGTGTGTGTGTGTGTGTTTTAGTTGGCACTGACCTGAGTTCTAAAGTGACTTGTGTCCTTTTGTGGTGTTCTCTCTTCTGCAGGGAACGCTGAGCACATGAGGGACAGATGCTAACTTCGTCCTCGCAGGTAATTCCCATCTTATTGTAGTGAATGATCACATAACTAGACACAATTCTGTGGACTCTAGAAACAATGTTTGGAGAAAAAAAACACTGAAAATGAGCACTGATAATAATCTACAGGTGGAGTTTTGTCAATGTTGAAGTCAGTGTTATATATATGTTACAAAATTATTATTGTGATATAATACAAGAGTGTGAGTGTGTGTGTGTGTGTGTGTGTGTGTGTGTGTGTGTGATGGATATTAGCTTGTTTCTAAATCTGGTACAAAGCATCTTCTCTGTTTTTTTTAATTGATTAATGCATTTTGTTGATCCCTGCAATAAATAAACGTAACTAGAAAAGCACTCAGACAGCGCGAGCCACCGCCCAAGGCAGTGTTGGGTCACTGACCGAATAGAAATTCCTGACTGTTTGTCTGGAAAAATTGTCCACCAAAATATAATCATGTGTTACTTGTCCTAATACACACATTGTCTGAAAATTTCATCCAAATCCGTGCAGTCCTTCTCAAGTTATCTTGCTTACAGACAAACAGACAAACGCTGGCAAAACATAACCTCCTTGTCAGAGGTAATAAACTAAACTAAACTAAAATAAACTAAACTCAAATTGCATTTACATGTTATTACACATTTACACTGACTTTTAATATACAGCGTTAATATGTGATTATTGCAAGGCTCTTTACAATGCTGTAGAATGCTCCGTTCATTTCAGTCGACTTTTAACTTTCTACGGTCTGATATTTCTTGATAACGGACCGTTGCTAAATATAACAGACCGCTGTTAAAGAAAGTGAAACAGAACGCTATAACCGGCTAATCAGCTGATCTGTGAGTTAATGGACTACCGTTTTTTAGTGCTATTATCCATCTTAATCATTATAGTTACTGTGAAAGCTGATGAATGCTAAACATGCACCGTTGGTGGATTCAGTAGGTAGACGTGTAATAAGTGCGATAGCGTCATTATCATGGAATAACTCCCTTCAGAGTGATTCAAGAGCTCTCTGCAGGCCTCCAGCTCTCTGTCGGGAATTACTCCATGATAATGACCGCCCTGCAGAACGTCCCTTTCATAGCACACTGTGTTAACGCTGTATGTTAACACACGCATGACCCTGTGTGACCCTGTGTGACGCTCTTCCTCCCCCAGGGCAGAATGCTGCTCCTGGTCAGTGCAGCCCTCTGGGCCCTCATCTCCGCACAGACCATCCCCCCTCCCACAGGTGAGATACATACACACACACACACACACACACACACACACACACACACACACACACACACACCTAGCTCATCTCCGCACAGACCATCACCCCTCCCACAGGTGAGATACACACACACACACACACACACACACACACACCCTCCTCCCTCCCACAGGTTATATAGATATATATAAAGTGTGTTTGCTGCTTGATTTGGCTATGTTGGCCCCCTGTCTCATACCCTTCATTTGTCTTTGTCACCCCCCCCACACACACACGCACACACACACACACACACACACACACACACACACACACACACACACACACACACAGGGCTGCTCCCCAATCTCACTGCCACTGAGATTCCCACTGTACTGACCAATGCCTCACAGGTGCCCCCACTCCAGCCCCCGCCCACTGACAAACCAAGTCCTCAGCCGACCCCACCCCCAACAGTGGCCCCCCAGGCGGCTGACGTGGCCACCCCTGCACCCCCCACCACCCCTCGGGCAGCACCCCCACCCCACAGCCCCCTTTGGTAGACCCCCCAGGCCCAGCACCTGACCCCCCTACAGGCCCACCTGCAACCCCTCCCCAACCCCTGCCTGACACCCCACACCCCCACCACTGCAGGCCCAGATGTAGTGCCAGGCCAGAACGACACCACGGTGGAACCACTGGTTCCCGTGGAAACAGCAGCCCCGCCGACGGACGAGACCACGCCCGATTCAGGGGATGACGTCAGCGAGGAGACACTGTCCACTCCCATCTCGCCTCCAGGTATGTTACCGTGACTACAGCCCCACACTACGCACATCCCATATTGATGGGGTTTAGAAGTAAAGGCTAAAGAGTTTATGCTGGGAAGATTTTGGCAAGAGTATCATGCCTTGGAGAAGATGGTGTTTGTGGGTGTGTGTGTGTGTGTGTGTGTGGATGTGTCACTGGAGACAGCCGTGTAGTGCTCGTGACCTCCTGTGAGAGTCAGCACCGAACCTAAACTGCTCTGAACTTGATGGCAGTACAGCCCTGTGTGTGTGTGTGTATGTGTGTGTGTGTGTGTGTGTCTATGTCTATGTCTATAATAGACAGAGGTATTATACCTTATGCCTTGTGTGTTTCAGGTGGCGGTGAAGGTAAGAGCTCCTCTCTGCAGATTCCTGGTGTGGATCCAGTCACCCTGCTTCCAGCATTTCTAGTGATTGATTGGCTGTTACAGATCCACAGACACACCCACATGCTGCTCTGTGTGTTGCGATTGGCCATTACAGGACCACAAACACACCCACATGAGTGCATGTATATTTTGATTGGCTGTTTCAGGTCTACATTCACACCCACTTGCATGCTTGTGTGTATTTTGATTGGCTTTAACAGATCCCCAGACACAGTCTTGCCTATGTGTGTGTTTTGATTGGCTGTCACAGGTCCACCCACACAGCTGAATGTGTGTGTGTGAGCTT